>JAJQKJ010000923.1:0-134084 GCA_029574335.1 Rana kukunoris
GAGGAAGATGCTCCCCAGTTTGAAGGCTCTAGGAGCTTTAGTTCAAAAGTTATAGCCCAAAAAACGATTTATGCCACTTCTAGGCTAAAGTCCCAAACCACCCAACTTTGGACGGCCAGTTCTCCCGAACCATAACCAGTAGCGACTTACTTTCTTGCCACGTTGTAGCCCTATATGTCCTGAACTGACCAAGCCAAGTTGGGGTTCAGGGGACCAATGGCCGTGTGGAGATATCGCATCTCAAGATGACCCCATTTCCCCATAGATCCCATGTTAAACGGTCCTTCTTGAGAGACCCCAGAACTGGCCAGCATTAAGTGCCAGTGACCACACCTTTGGTAGACATGTAAGCCAAGAAGTCTCCCCTACGTGGGTAGTTTTGGAGGTCCAAGAACAAAAAAAAATTTTTTTTTTTTTTTTTAAATTGGAAAAAATATATTAAAAAAAAAAAAATTGAAAAAATATTTGCTAGGAAAAAAAAATGATACACTCCAGTTGCTATTCAGGAAGATGCTCCCCAAGTTTGAAGGCTCTAGGAGCTTTAGTTCAAAAGTTATAGCCCAAAAACCGATTTATGCCACTTCTAGGCTAAAGTCCCAAACCACCCAACTTTGGACGGCCAGTTCTCCCGAACCATAACCAGTAGCGACTTACTTTCTTTGCCACGTTGTAGCCCTATATGTCCTGAACTGACCAGCCAAGTTTGGGGTTCAGGGGGACCAATGGCCGTGGAGATATCGCATCTCAAGATGACCCATTTCCCCATAGACTCCCATGTTAAACGGTCCTTCTTGAGAGACCCAGATCTGGCCAGCATTTAAGTGCCAGTGACCACACCTTTGGTAGACATGTAGCCAAGAGTCTCCCCTACGTGGGTAGTTTGGAGGTCCTAGAACAAAAAAAAATTTTTTTTTTTTTTAAAAATTGGAAAAAAATATATTAAAAAAAAAATTGAAAAAAATATTTGCTAGGAAAAAAAAATGATACACTCAGTTGCTATTCAGGAAGATGCACTCCCAAGTTTGAAGGCTCTAGGAGCTTTAGTTCAAAAGTTATAGCCCAAAAACCGATTTATGCCACTTCTGGCTAAAGTCCCAACCACCCAACTTTGGACGGCCAGTTCTCCCGAACCATAACACAGTAGCGACTTACTTTCTTTGCCACGTTGTAGCCCTATATGTCCTGAACTGACCAAGCCAAGTTTGGGGGTTCAGGGGACCAATGGCCGTGGAGATATCGCATCTCAAGATGACCACATTTCCCCATAGACTCCCATGTTAAACGGTCCTTCTTGAGAGACCCAGAACTGGCCAGCATTAAGTGCCAGTGACCACCCACACTTTGGTAGACATGTAGCCAAGAGTCTCCCCTACTGTGGGTAGTTTGGAGGTCCAAGAACAAAATTTTTTTTTTTTTTTTTTTTAAATTGGAAAAAAATATATTAAAAAAACAAATTGAAAAAATATTTGCTAGGAAAAAAATGATACACTCCAGTTGCTATTCAGGAAGATGCTCCCCAAGTAGTTTGAAGGCTCTAGGGAGCTTTTGTTCAAAAGTTATAGCCCCCAAAAACCGATTTTATGCCACTTCATTGGCTAAAGTCCCAAACCATCAACTTTTGGACGGCCAGTTCTCCCCGAACCATAACCAGTAGCGGACTTACTTTTGTTGCCACACGTTGTAGCCCTATATGTCCTGAACTGACCAAGCCAAGTGTTTGGGTTCAGGGGACCATTGGCCGTGGAGATATCGCATCTCAAGATGACCCCATTTCCCCATAGACTCCCATGTTTAAACGGTCCTTCTTGAGAGACCCAGAACTGGCCAGCATTAAGTGCCAGTGACCCCACCTTTGGTAGACATGTAGCCAAGAGTCTCCCCTACGTGGGGTAGTTTGGAGGTCCAAGAACAAAAAAAAAAAATTTTTTTTTTTTAAATTGGAAAAAATTATATTAAAAAATTTGAAAAAAATTTGCTAGGAAAAAAAAATGATTACACTCCAGTTGCTATTCAGGAAGATGCTCCCCAAGTTTGAAGGCTCTAGGAGCTTTAGTTCAAAAGTTATAGCCCAAAAACCGATTTATGCCACTTCTAGGCTAAAGTCCCAAACCACCCAACTTTGGACGGCCAGTTCTCCCGAACCATAACCAGTAGCGACTTACTTTCTTTGCCACGTTGTAGCCCTATATGTCCTGAACTGACCAAGCCAAGTTTGGGGTTCAGGGGACCAATGGCCGTGGAGATATCGCATCTCAAGATGACCCCATTTCCCCATAGACTCCCATGTTAAACGGTCCTTCTTGAGAGACCCAGAACTGGCCAGCATTAAGTGCCAGTGACCCCACCTTTGGTAGACATGTAGCCAAGAGTCTCCCCTACGTGGGTAGTTTGGAGGTCCAAGAACAAAAATTTTTTTTTTTTTTTTTTTAAAATTGGAAAAAAATATATTAAAAAAAAAATTGAAAAAATATTTGCTAGGAAAAAAAAATGATACACTCCAGTTGCTATTCAGGAAGATGCTCCCCAAGTTTGAAGGCTCTAGGAGCTTTAGTTCAAAGTTATAGCCCAAAAAACCGATTTATGCCACTTCTAGGCTAAAGTCCCAAACCACCCAACTTTGGACGGCCAGTTCTCCCGAACCATAACCAGTAGCGACTTACTTTTTTTGCCACGTTGTAGCCCTATATGTCCTGAACTGACCAAGCCAAGTTTGGGGTTCAGGGGACCAATGGCCGTGGAGATATCGCATCTCAAGATGACCCCATTTCCCCATAGACTCCCATGTTAAACGGTCCTTCTTGAGAGACCCAGAACTGGCCAGCATTAAGTGCCAGTGACCACACCTTTGGTAGACATGTAGCCAAGAGTCTCCCCTACGTGGGTAGTTTGGAGGTCCAAGAACAAAAAAAAAATAATTTTTTTTTTTAAATTGGAAAAAAATATATTAAAAAAAAAATTGAAAAAATATTTGCTAGGAAAAAAAAATGATACACTCCAGTTGCTATTCAGGAAGATGCTCCTTAAGTTTGAAGGCTCTAGGAGCTTTAGTTCAAAAGTTATAGCCCAAAAACCGATTTATGCCACTTCTAGGCTAAAGTCCCAAACCACCCAACTTTGGACAGCCAGTTCTCCCGAACCATAACCAGTAGCGACTTACTTTCTTTGCCACGTTGTAGCCCTATATGTCCTGAACTGACCAAGCCAAGTTTGGGGTTCAGGGGACCAATGGCCGTGGAGATATCGCATCTCAAGATGACCCCATTTCCCCATAGACTCCCATGTTAAACGGTCCTTCTTGAGAGACCCAGAACTGGCCAGCATTAAGTGCCAGTGACCCCACCTTTGGTAGACATGTAGCCAAGAGTCTCCCCTACGTGGGTAGTTTGGAGGTCCAAGAACAAAATTTTTTTTTTTTTTTTTTTAAATTGGAAAAAAAATATATTAAAAAAAAAAAATTGAAAAAATATTTGCTAGGAAAAAAAATGATACACTCCAGTTGCTATTCAGGAAGATGCTCCCCAAGTTTGAAGGCTCTAGGAGCTTTAGTTCAAAAGTTATAGCCCAAAAACCGATTTATGCCACTTCTAGGCTAAAGTCCCAAACCACCCAACTTTGGACGGCCAGTTCTCCCGAACCATAACCAGTAGCGACTTACTTTCTTTGCCACGTTGTAGCCCTATATGTCCTGAACTGACCAAGCCAAGTTTGGGGTTCAGGGGACCAATGGCCGTGGAGATATCGCATCTCAAGATGACCCCATTTCCCCATAGACTCCCATGTTAAACGGTCCTTCTTGAGAGACCCAGAACTGGCCAGCATTAAGTGCCAGTGACTCCACCTTTGGTAGACATGTAGCCAAGAGTCTCCCCTACGTGGGTAGTTTGGAGGTCCAAGAACAAAAAAATTTTTTTTTTTTTTAAAAATTGGAAAAAAATATATTAAAAAAAAAAATTTGAAAAAATATTTGCTAGGAAAAAAAAATGATACACTCCAGTTGCTATTCAGGAAGATGCTCCCCAAGTTTGAAGGCTCTAGGAGCTTTAGTTCAAAAGTTATAGCCCAAAAACCGATTTATGCCACTTCTAGGCTAAAGTCCCAAACCACCCAACTTTGGACGGCCAGTTCTCCCGAACCATAACCAGTAGCGACTTACTTTCTTTGCCACGTTGTAGCCCTATATGTCCTGAACTGACCAAGCCAAGTTTGGGGTTCAGGGGACCAATGGCCGTGGAGATATCGCATCTCAAGATGACCCCATTTCCCCATAGACTCCCATGTTAAACGGTCCTTCTTGAGAGACCCAGAACTGGCCAGCATTAAGTGCCAGTGACTCCACCTTTGGTAGACATGTAGCCAAGAGTCTCCCCTACGTGGGTAGTTTGGAGGTCCAAGAACAAAAAATTTTTTTTTTTTTTTTTTATAAATTGGAAAAAAAAATATATTAAAAAAAAAAATTGAAAAAATATTTGCTAGGAAAAAAAAATGATACACTCCAGTTGCTATTCAGGAAGATGCTCCCCAAGTTTGAAGGCTCTAGGAGCTTTAGTTCAAAAGTTATAGCCCAAAAACCGATTTATGCCACTTCTAGGCTAAAGTCCCAAACCACCCAACTTTGGACGGCCAGTTCTCCCGAACCATAACCAGTAGCGACTTACTTTCTTTGCCACGTTGTAGCCCTATATGTCCTGAACTGACCAAGCCAAGTTTGGGGTTCAGGGGACCAATGGCCGTGGAGATATCGCATCTCAAGATGACCCCATTTCCCCATAGACTCCCATGTTAAACGGTCCTTCTTGAGAGACCCAGAACTGGCCAGCATTAAGTGCCAGTGACCACACCTTTGGTAGACATGTAGCCAAGAGTCTCCCCTACGTGGGTAGTTTGGAGGTCCAAGAACAAAAAAAAAAAAATTTTTTTTTTTTTTTTTAAATTGGAAAAAAATATATAAAAAAAAAAAATTGTAAAAATATTTGCTAGGAAAAAAAAAATGATACACTCCAGTTGCTATTCAGGAAGATGCTCCCCAAGTTTGAAGGCTCTAGGAGCTTTAGTTCAAAAGTTATAGCCCAAAAACCGATTTATGCCACTTCTAGGCTAAAGTCCCAAACCACCCAACTTTGGACAGCCAGTTCTCCCGAACCATAACCAGTAGCGACTTACTTTCTTTGCCACGTTGTAGCCCTATATGTCCTGAACTGACCAAGCCAAGTTTGGGGTTCAGGGGACCAATGGCCGTGGAGATATCGCATCTCAAGATGACCCCATTTCCCCATAGACTCCCATGTTAAACGGTCCTTCTTGAGAGACCCAGAACTGGCCAGCATTAAGTGCCAGTGACCCCACCTTTGGTAGACATGTAGCCAAGAGTCTCCCCTACGTGGGTAGTTTGGAGGTCCAAGAACAAAAAAAATTTTTTTTTTTTTTTTTTAAATTGGAAAAAAATATATTAAAAAAAAAAAATTGAAAAAATATTTGCTAGGAAAAAAAATGATACACTCCAGTTGCTATTCAGGAAGATGCTCCCCAAGTTTGAAGGCTCTAGGAGCTTTAGTTCAAAAGTTATAGCCCAAAAACCGATTTATGCCACTTCTAGGCTAAAGTCCCAAACCATCCAACTTTGGACGGCCAGTTCTCCCGAACCATAACCAGTAGCGACTTACTTTCGTTTGCCACGTTGTAGCCCTATATGTCCTGAACTGACCAAGCCAAGTTTGGGGTTCAGGGGACCAATGGCCGTGGAGATATCGCATCTCAAGATGACCCCATTTCCCCATAGACTCCCATGTTAAACGGTCCTTCTTGAGAGACCCAGAACTGGCCAGCATTAAGTGCCAGTGACCCCACCTTTGGTAGACATGTAGCCAAGAGTCTCCCCTACGTGGGTAGTTTGGAGGTCCAAGAACAAAAAATTTTTTTTTTTTTTTTTAAAATTGGAAAAAAATATATTAAAAAAAAAAATTGAAAAAATATTTGCTAGGAAAAAAAATGATACACTCCAGTTGCTATTCAGGAAGATGCTCCCCAAGTTTGAAGGCTCTAGGAGCTTTAGTTCAAAAGTTATAGCCCAAAAACCGATTTATGCCACTTCTAGGCTAAAGTCCCAAACCACCCAACTTTGGACGGCCAGTTCTCCCGAACCATAACCAGTAGCGACTTACTTTCTTTGCCACGTTGTAGCCCTATATGTCCTGAACTGACCAAGCCAAGTTTGGGGTTCAGGGGACCAATGGCCGTGGAGATATCGCATCTCAAGATGACCCCATTTCCCCATAGACTCCCATGTTAAACGGTCCTTCTTGAGAGACCCAGAACTGGCCAGCATTAAGTGCCAGTGACCACACCTTTGGTAGACATGTAGCCAAGAGTCTCCCCTACGTGGGTAGTTTGGAGGTCCAAGAACAAAAAAAAAAAATTTTTTTTTTTTTAAATTGGAAAAAAATATATTAAAAAAAAAATTGAAAAAATATTTGCTAGGAAAAAAAATGATACACTCCAGTTGCTATTCAGGAAGATGCTCCCCAAGTTTGAAGGCTCTAGGAGCTTTAGTTCAAAAGTTATAGCCCAAAAACCGATTTATGCCACTTCTAGGCTAAAGTCCCAAACCACCCAACTTTGGACGGCCAGTTCTCCCGAACCATAACCAGTAGCGACTTACTTTCTTTGTCACGTTGTAGCCCTATATGTCCTGAACTGACCAAGCCAAGTTTGGGGTTCAGGGGACCAATGGCCGTGGAGATATCGCATCTCAAGATGACCCCATTTCCCCATAGACTCCCATGTTAAACGGTCCTTCTTGAGAGACCCAGAACTGGCCAGCATTAAGTGCCAGTGACTCCACCTTTGGTAGACATGTAGCCAAGAGTCTCCCCTACGTGGGTAGTTTGGAGGTCCAAGAACAAAAAAAAATTTTTTTTTTTTTTTTAAATTGGAAAAAAATATATTAAAAAAAAAAATTGAAAAAATATTTGCTAGGAAAAAAAAATGATACACTCCAGTTGCTATTCAGGAAGATGCTCCCCAAGTTTGAAGGCTCTAGGAGCTTTAGTTCAAAAGTTATAGCCCAAAAACCGATTTATGCCACTTCTAGGCTAAAGTCCCAAACCACCCAACTTTGGACGGCCAGTTCTCCCGAACCATAACCAGTAGCGACTTACTTTCTTTGCCACGTTGTAGCCCTATATGTCCTGAACTGACCAAGCCAAGTTTGGGGTTCAGGGGACCAATGGCCATGGAGATATCGCATCTCAAGATGACCCCATTTCCCCATAGACTCCCATGTTAAACGGTCCTTCTTGAGAGACCCAGAACTGGCCAGCATTAAGTGCCAGTGACCACACCTTTGGTAGACATGTAGCCAAGAGTCTCCCCTACGTGGGTAGTTTGGAGGTCCAAGAACAAAAAACAAATTTTTTTTTTTTTTTTTAAATTGGAAAAAAAAATATATAAAAAAAAAAAAATTGAAAAAATATTTGCTAGGAAAAAAAAATGATACACTCCAGTTGCTATTCAGGAAGATGCTCCCCAAGTTTGAAGGCTCTAGGAGCTTTAGTTCAAAAGTTATAGCCCAAAAACCGATTTATGCCACTTCTAGGCTAAAGTCCCAAACCACCCAACTTTGGACGGCCAGTTCTCCCGAACCATAATCAGTAGCGACTTACTTTCTTTGCCACGTTGTAGCCCTATATGTCCTGAACTGACCAAGCCAAGTTTGGGGTTCAGGGGACCAATGGCCGTGGAGATATCGCATCTCAAGATGACCCCATTTCCCCATAGACTCCCATGTTAAACGGTCCTTCTTGAGAGACCCAGAACTGGGCAGCATTAAGTGCCAGTGACTCCACCTTTGGTAGACATGTAGCCAAGAGTCTCCCCTACGTGGGTAGTTTGGAGGTCCAAGAACAAAAAAAAAATTTTTTTTTTTTTTAAATTGGAAAAAAAATATATTAAAAAAAAAAATTGAAAAAATATTTGCTAGGAAAAAAAAATGATACACTCCAGTTGCTATTCAGGAAGATGCTCCCCAAGTTTGAAGGCTCTAGGAGCTTTAGTTCAAAAGTTATAGCCCAAAAACCGATTTATGCCACTTCTAGGCTAAAGTCCCAAACCACCCAACTTTGGACGGCCAGTTCTCCCGAACCATAACCAGTAGCGACTTACTTTCTTTGCCACGTTGTAGCCCTATATGTCCTGAACTGACCAAGCCAAGTTTGGGGTTCAGGGGACCAATGGCCATGGAGATATCGCATCTCAAGATGACCCCATTTCCCCATAGACTCCCATGTTAAACGGTCCTTCTTGAGAGACCCAGAACTGGCCAGCATTAAGTGCCAGTGACCCCACCTTTGGTAGACATGTAGCCAAGAGTCTCCCCTACGTGGGTAGTTTGGAGGTCCAAGAACAAAAAAATTTTATTTTTTTTTTTAAATTGGAAAAAAAAATATATTAAAAAAAAAAAAAATTGAAAAAATATTTGCTAGGAAAAAAAAATGATACACTCCAGTTGCTATTCAGGAAGATGCTCCCCAAGTTTGAAGGCTCTAGGAGCTTTAGTTCAAAAGTTATAGCCCAAAAACCGATTTATGCCACTTCTAGGCTAAAGTCCCAAACCACCCAACTTTGGACGGCCAGTTCTCCCGAACCATAACCAGTAGCGACTTACTTTCTTTGTCACGTTGTAGCCCTATATGTCCTGAACTGACCAAGCCAAGTTTGGGGTTCAGGGGACCAATGGCCGTGGAGATATCGCATCTCAAGATGACCCCATTTTCCCATAGACTCCCATGTTAAACGGTCCTTCTTGAGAGACCCAGAACTGGCCAGCATTAAGTGCCAGTGACTCCACCTTTGGTAGACATGTAGCCAAGAGTCTCCCCTACGTGGGTAGTTTGGAGGTCCAAGAACAAAAAAATTTTTTTTTTTTTAAATTGGAAAAAAATATATTAAAAAAAAAAAATTGAAAAAATATTTGCTAGGAAAAAAAAATGATACACTCCAGTTGCTATTCAGGAAGATGCTCCCCAAGTTTGAAGGCTCTAGGAGCTTTAGTTCAAAAGTTATAGCCCAAAAACCGATTTATGCCACTTCTAGGCTAAAGTCCCAAACCACCCAACTTTGGACGGCCAGTTCTCCCGAACCATAACCAGTAGCGACTTACTTTCTTTGCCACGTTGTAGCCCTATATGTCCTGAACTGACCAAGCCAAGTTTGGGGTTCAGGGGACCAATGGCCGTGGAGATATCGCATCTCAAGATGACACCATTTCCCCATAGACTCCCATGTTAAACGGTCCTTCTTGAGAGACCCAGAACTGGCCAGCATTAAGTGCCAGTGACCCCACCTTTGGTAGACATGTAGCCAAGAGTCTCCCCTACGTGGGTAGTTTGGAGGTCCAAGAACAAAAAATTTTTTTTTTTTTTTTTAAATTGGAAAAAAATATATTAAAAAAAAAATTGAAAAAATATTTGCTAGGAAAAAAAAATGATACACTCCAGTTGCTATTCAGGAAGATGCTCCCCAAGTTTGAAGGCTCTAGGAGCTTTAGTTCAAAAGTTATAGCCCAAAAACCGATTTATGCCACTTCTAGGCTAAAGTCCCAAACCACCCAACTTTGGACGGCCAGTTCTCCCGAACCATAACCAGTAGCGACTTACTTTCTTTGCCACGTTGTAGCCCTATATGTCCTGAACTGACCAAGCCAAGTTTGGGGTTCAGGGGACCAATGGCCGTGGAGATATCGCATCTCAAGATGACCCCATTTCCCCATAGACTCCCATGTTAAACGGTCCTTCTTGAGAGACCCAGAACTGGCCAGCATTAAGTGCCAGTGACCACACCTTTGGTAGACATGTAGCCAAGAGTCTCCCCTACGTGGGTAGTTTGGAGGTCCAAGAACAAAAAAAAAATTTTTTTTTTTTTAAATTGGAAAAAATATATTAAAAAAAAAAAAAATTGAAAAAATATTTGCTAGGAAAAAAAATGATACACTCCAGTTGCTATTCAGGAAGATGCTCCCCAAGTTTGAAGGCTCTACTCTGTGTGATGATCCGACTGGCTCTCCTCTCTCTTCCCCTGACTGATCTCTGGGAGAATGGCTCCCATTTAGCCCCAAATGTGAGCAGGCGATTGGAAATTTTAATGGCTTATATACAGTATACTATTACTATTGGCTCTGAGGACCAGTTCACACTACCATACATGCATATGCACATGCAGTGCCTTTTGACAGCCTATTAATTTGAATGGAATTATAGCAAACTGGACCATTGAAAATGTCATGCTACTTTGTGCCTAACATGTGTTTGTGTGTGTACTGTGTACTGCTTTTACTGTTGATCTAGTTGTTTTCATTCCCTGCTTAGCCAAGAATGAAAAACCAAGTAGATCTTCTGTCACTGAACACAGCTCTGTGCTGCTTACATCCCTAGTCCATAACTGCAGGCTTGTGGCTGCCCTGGCATACCTGTTCAAGCAAAGTCCAATATTAGTTGAGTCCATGTCTGGAATCTAGCTCTGGCAAGAAACAGATCATTCAGACTCTGGGAATGGCACCAGGCAGAGCATCCCTCTCTGAGTATGTGTAAATTCTCCCCAAGGATCCTGTCTATCGTCCCATTTATAGCACACAAGACCGGATGGTCAACTCCCACCCAAGAAAACCTGTCAAGAAAAATCCAGGAGTGCAGTTAACCCTAAACTTCCCACTGGGGCAGCAGTAACCTCTTCCTGACTACACACCTCCCCCTAAAATGTAAGCTGTCTCGCCAACATTTTACACTTGCAGGGAATTACAACATACCAGTATGGCAACGTCAATAAAATAAACAGAACTTTTGTAGATAGACAGTACTCAGCAAAAATAGGCAACTTTTCTAGAAGTCTTATTAAACATATTAGTCTGGGCCTGGTAGTGACACAACTTTCTACTGTGATGGGGTGAGTACCGCTGATTCTGTGAATCACCAGGAAGCAACTGTCAGGCTTAACAATCTCAACATGGTCGATGAAAATATGTTACTCCAAACTCCAAACTTGTACAGGCGGTGGAACTTTGCCTCAATGTGTTTATTTTGTTGTTTGACAGTTTTCTGGTGTTGATCTTGCGAGAAATTTTGTCAGCTGATAACTTTTTGTGCTCTCTGCTTGTGCTGCACTCTTAACAGTTTGGGTTGTTTCAAGCCATCTCTGAGCACTACAAAACCCTTCCCCCTATGTTTGAGAGAAGAGGATAGAGGAAGGTGCTCTGTAGTCCTATCCTAGGGTGACAGAAGAAGAAGATCAGGGCTGCTCTGTGCAAAACCATTGCACAGTGCTTGTAATTATGGCAAGTCTGTATTTAAAAAAAATATATTTAGAATCACAGGGATTTACTATGGTGCAGATGCATTAATGCATGTATCTTTGTGCATTAATCATTGATTTCAATGGGCCCGCTTAACTCCCCTAAAGCAGAAGGCCAGACCAAAAAAACAAGATAATAATTGTCTATTAAAACACAAAATAACAAAACCTGCTTTTGCTGCAATATACACTTTCAATACAGAGATTTCCTAGTAGTAGCCCTGGTCGTCCTGTCCCAGCCTGTTACTGTAAAGTGAAATAAAAGAAGCAGCATCCAAGTGCAGCAAAAGTAAAATATTGTAACAGAGGTCCAGTAGTACACAACAGAGCCAGTGGGAAGGCAACCCAGCTGGGAGCGCTCACAAGTTGTAACAGTGATGAAACAGTAGACCGAAGACTATGCTCCGTACACACGATCACTTTTTGTGATGAAAAAAAATGACATTTTTAAAAATGTCATTTAAAATGATTGTGTGTGGGCAAAAATGTAATTCTTCTTCATGAAAAAAAACAAAATTTTTCCACCTTCATCATTAAAAATGATGTTGCCTACACACCATCATTTTTTAAAAATTATGAACAAAACGACGGCATTCTAAAGCTGGTTACTTGTTAGTAAAAGACAATTCCTGCTTTTTTGTCTGTTACAGCGTGATGAATGTGCTTACTCCATTATGAATGGTAGTTTTACCTCCCGTCTCCTAACTTGCTTCTGGGCATGTGCGGGTTTAAAAAGTCATTTTTGCCCACACAATTCAAGCATGTTCGAATTTTTATTTTTTGTCGTTTTTCAGAAGACATAAAATGACATTTTTTTCATCACAAAAAGTGATCGTGTGTACGGGGAATTAGGCCACGTACACACGATCAGACCGGTCCAATGAAACTGGTCCGACGGACCATTTTCATCGGACCACGCTGAAGTGGTCTGATGTGTGTACACACCATCGGACCAAAAATCCGATCAGACCAGAACGCGGTGACGTAGAACACAACGATGTGCTGAAAAAACAAAGTTCAATGCTTCCAAGCATGCGTCGACTTGATTCTGAACATGCGCAGGTTTTTGGATCCGATGCTTTTGTGTACTAACCATCGAATCTGTCTGACGGACAGGTGTCCGTCGGACAGATTTTAAAGCAAGTTTTAAAACTTTGGTCCGACGGACAACACCATCGAATTGGTCCGATGAAACTGGTCTGCAGACCAGTTTCATCGGACCGGTCTGAGCGTATGTACGCGGCCTTAGAGGTGCCGACAGCGTCTGTCTCTAGGAGATAAATACGGCCTGACCAGTCCAAACCCAGATGGGAAGGCTTTCAGAAAGTATGGTATATTCCTGCATTTTTCCTAATCTGGAACCTTTCCTGGATGCTAAGCACTGTCCCTGACAGACGGGTATTCTTTCCCTACACTGCCACTCGCAAAAATGTTCACCAAATCCGGGAGCCAGGATGTTAAATAGACCCTGTCTGACCAAAGATGTTCTCTGAAGCCACATGGGGTGCCAGCATTTAATTGGATGGCTGCCTCACTGTGACCGAGGGAACCATAGAGGAACTAGGTTCTCCTTGACTTTTTCCACCACCTGCACTCTGCTGCCGATGAGCACCAACTACAGTGGAAAAAATAGACTGCACCTGCCTACACTCCTCTCGCAGCACAGTAGAGAAGAACATAAAAAAACAGCAATAAACATGCTAAAGGCAATGTCAACATCATCTCAAACAATAAAATTAGAGTACTTTGCAAGCAGGCTGGGGCCAGCCATACCCCCTTCATCTGAGGTTGACCCCTAAGAAGAGTCCAGACCATAAGCAGGGCCCACAGGGGCTTCTGGGCTGTCCACATGCACTATACTGAGGCTTTCTTCTTCTGAATCTGATGTAGCCAGAGATTCTAGCAAGATGGGACAGATGTCATTTGTCAATGACTTCTTGTACTCCTAGAACATTTGTTCCTTTCTATCTCAAGCTTTGCAAAATTGACACTTAGCATGCAGAGTCACAGCAGGTTGCGGTGTAGTCATCTCCTAATTTGGGTGGGACCCTCCGTCATACATTGGAGTTAAAGGCAAGGGCTGTTTCTATACCTGATAGGGGGTGCACTTCCACTTGGGATACAGCTTACTATCTCTTTTGAGCTTGGTGTTCTTCACCAACACCTGGTTTCCCAGCCGCAATGGCAGCTCCTCTGGGGCAGAATTCTCGGCTAAGTCCTTGTGTCTATCCAGCACCACCTGGTTGGCTGTCTGTAACCCGTCCCAGTGTTCTTGTACCCAAGTGCTGGTCATACAGGATGTAGCGCACTCAGGGGAGCCCAGCATGTAAGCTGTTATAGTATCCAAACATCAGAAAGAACAGCGTGTGGGCTGTGGCTCGGTGTACCATGTTATTGTAGGCTTACACTACAGCGCCCACATGCTGGTGTCATTGGCCTCTATGACTCTGTCCAAGAGTCCATTGCTGAGGGGTGGTAATGGGTGGTATGCGAATTCTGGATACCACTGAGGCAGCACAGTTTAGACATGATCGTTGACTCAAAGTTTAGGCCTTGTTCTGAGAGTATACATTTGGGCTATTATGGTTGGACCACATGTTCCCAAAACGATTTTGTCGTGGTGGGGGTCATTTGGTCCTTGGGGGACTACCACAACGCTCTTGGTGAAGTGGTCAACAAGGACCAGAGTATAACAATACCCTAAGGGGGAGCTGAAGATCTTCAGGAAGTCCACTGTAACCAGTTCAAAGGGCTTGGGAGTGTTAACGGGGACCTACTAAATATAAGGTGAGTGGTCATATTGTTATGATTTCATGGCTGATTGGTGTATATATTATTATTTTTCATTTTTTTTGGACAGTTGGTGAATATAAATTTTGAAGGACATAAATGGGGATACCACAATATTTCATCCGTACAAGAAAATTGGATTATGGGCCAGATTCAGGTAGTCCAGAGCATCTTTGCTCTGGAGTAACGCTTCTCATTTGCGTTGCGCTGCCGAAATTTTAGGAGCAAGTGCTGTCATTCACGAAGCACTTGCTCCTAAAGTTGCGGCAGCGCATCACAAATGAGCCGGCGGAATTCAAATTTAGCGGGTACGGGGCGTGTAGTATGCTAACTACGCGCGATCCCGCCGCCAACGTACTGCGCATGCGTCGAGTGTCAAAACATCCCCGTGCGCATGCTCCAAAATCTGTGAATGAACGTCAATGACGTCACATTCCCATTCATGACCGTTTTACGCAAGCGACGTTTTTTTTTTTTTTTTTCCGACGCGATGACGACGCCTATACCTAACATAGGATACTCCAACCCATGTAGGTATATCTATGCGCCGCGTATCCCGTCCGGAAACGTCGTATCGTCATTGCGTCGCGCCGGATTTCGATCGTGAATTGCCGATTTCCGCTCATTAACATATTTTTTGAGCGTAAATCGGCGGGAACGCCCCCGGCGCCATTTTTAAGTTGAAGTAACGATGCGATGGCGAAACTCAGTTACGCTGCTCGCATCGGAACTTCAACCCGGCGTTTCTTGTTTTCTGGTTACAGAAAACAGAAACGCCGGCTCAAAGTCACAGTTAGGCTGGCGGATCACTCGATCCGCCAGCGTAACTGTTCCTGAATCTGGCCCTATGTGTTCAGATGTGTAATGTTCAGGCTGTTAGTTATTATCTCTACGTGCAGCTCAAAAGGTGTTCACAGTGACCTTTTACACACAAGACATTTGTGTTTGGCTAACAGTTTAATTTTAAACTGTGAGCCATTTGGTCTGAGAACAGCAGTCTTGTTTAACTGTACAGTAGTTAAACAATTTCCAACAACTTACGGTACATGCCAGGAAGCTTCCTATTTATAAAGTTAGCTATTACCGTTCTGCTGGTTAGATGTTGGAAAATCTACATTCTTCACTAACGCCCATAAGCCTATACTGTACAACTATCTATATCTGAACTCCTCCCGGGCTAAACACATCTGAAAAGAGCAGAGAGTCTTCAGATACCTTGTAAGTACGACGTACATCTAATTTCCATGATTAGAGCTGCATATAAATCTGACATCCATGGTATAGAGTCTCCAGGGCCAGAAAATGTATCTAAACTTTGTTTTTGCTTATGAATAGAGCATGAAAGTGTTTAGATTTTTCTTGTTGTCTGTGTCCTCGCTGGTAATATTTAAAACTCTCAATTTGTTCTAGTGACCTTTGTCACGAAGAGATAGCAAAGTGAACTAACAAATGTTACAGCTGTTGCCACTATAGGAATAGAAGGAGAAATCAAATTCCTAATGTTAGAGAGATTTTCTTTTCACTTACTGTTCCGTCTATTAGATAGGTAGTGAAAGAAAATCTCATCAATTTGTTTTTAACCATTCAGTACTCTAAAAACATTTTTAAACATTTGTTTTAGGTATACCACTTGACGACCTCCCACAGTACATTTGCGTCGTTACTTTGATGTGAAATACCGTTGTTATGGCAGCAGCTAGCTACCATAACCCTGGATTTTTTTTTATGTGGGAGACTCTGCTTCTGACAACCCGAAAAATAACGGTGGCAGGGTGGTTCCTTAACTCTGGGAGGAGTACCTTAACTCAGAATCGCACCCCCTGGGGCACGTACACAGAAGTTTCCGTGAACGCTGGGGCCACATCACGGTAAATTGCACCTGATAGCGGCCGTTTACCACATGATCGCCACGTCAAATGACGGAGCGATCACTTGTAAACAAAACGTTCCTCTCTCCGCTCTCGGTACAGTAGGAGAGGGGGAGAGCGGGTGGCAGCAGCGCTGTGGGCTGGATCTGTGACAACTGCAGTCACAGATCCATCCATCCATGCTCTGCCATCCCTGCAATACTCTGCAATACTCTGCCATCCCTGCAATACTCTGCCATACTATGCAATACCCTGCCATACTCTGCCATACCCTGCCATACTCTGCCATACCCCGCCATACTCGGTGATACCCAGTCATACTCTGCCATACCCCGCCATACTCTGCCATACCCCGCCATACTCTGCCATACCCCGCCATACTCTGCAATACCCCGCCATACTCTGCAATACCCCGCCATACTCTGCAATACCCCGCCATACTCTGCAATACCCCGCCATACTCTGCAATACCCCGTCATACTCTGCAATACCCCGCCATACTCTGCAATACCCCGCCATACTCTGCCATACTCATCCATACCTGGCCATGCTCGGCCATACTCAGCTATACTCGGCCTCTGTATGTGGCCAGGCTGTGGAAGTCTCACACATGTGGTATCGCCGTATTGAGGAGAAGGAGAATCTATTTTGGGGTGTAATTTTTGGTATGTACATCCTATGTGTTATAAATATTGTATGAATGGACAACTTTGTGTTAAAAAAATGCGTTTAAACCACTTCCCGCCCGCCGGCCTTCATATGACGACCTTGACTTTGTGCAGGGATATCTAAATGATGCCTGCAGCTACAGGCATCATACAGATATCAGCTTTTTCAGCCAGCGATTCCCCTACACCATAAGAATGATCATAGAGAAGAAAATCACTGCTCCAGGTGAGACCACTTGTGCAATTAGGGATGGAATCAGGATACCACGGGTGCCGACAATGCATTAGGCAAATGATGAAGAAAGGGACTAGCCATGAATAAGCACTGAATTTGTGCGAAACGCCGTTGGCTGTTCCTGATTGTTTTGCTTTGCTGTGGATTTTGTGGTGCATTTGGTTGCTGTTTTTACAAATAAAGACATCTCTACAAATTTCTCGGAGTGCGGCTGTCCATCCCTTCCTTCATCATAAGAATGATCATAGCGGCTGTTCCACCGCTTGATCGTTCTTACAGGAGGCGAGAGGGGACATCCCCTACTCCCGCCGCCCTCCGGTGTTTCTACCGACTCAACGCTACGATCAAAGGCAGGAGCATTTTTTTATTTCAGTCTTCACAGCCTAGAGGTGAGATGTGGGGTCTTATTGACCCCATATCTCACTGTAAAGAGGACCTGTCTTGCCATATTCCTATTAAAAGGGATGTTTACATTCCTTGTAATAGGAATAAAAGTGATCCAAAAAAAAGAATTTTTTTGGGGAAAAAAAGTGTTAAACTGAAATAAATCAAGTAAAATGAACAATACAAAATATATATATTTTTAAAATCGCTCCCTGTGCCCAGTAGCCCGCATTCAAAAGCGATCGCATATGTAAGTCCTGCCCACATATAAAAACGGTGTTCAAACCACACATGTGAGGTGTCGCTGCGAACGTTAGAGCAAGAGCAAAAATTTTGGCCCTAGACCTCCTCTGTAACTAAGAACATGTAACCAGTAAAAAAAAATTAAAATGTCGCCTATGGGGATTTTTAAGTAGCAACGTTTTGCGCCATTCCATGAGCGTGTGCAATTTTGAAGGGTGACATGTTGGGTATCTATTTACTCTGTACCTTCATCTTTCACATTGTGCAAAAACATTGGGCTAACTTTACTGTTTTGTTTGTTTTTTTAAGCACAAACCTGTTTTTATTTTTAAAAAAAATACAATTCGTTCGAAAAATTGCTGTACAAATACAGTGCAAGATAAATAGTTGCAACGGCCGCTATTGTATTCTCTAGGGTCTCTGCTAAAAAAAAAACATATATAATGTTTTGGGGTTCTATGTAATTTTATAGCAAATATATGATGGCTTTTACATGTAGGAGAGAAATGTCAGAATTGGTCTGGGTGCTCCAAAACGCCTGAAGGTGCTCCCTGCATGTTGGGCCTCTGTATGTGGCCACGCTGTGTAAAAGTCTCACACATGGGGTATCGCCATACTCGGGAGGAATAGCAGAATGTGTTTTGGGGTGTAATTTGTGCTATACATACAGTATGCTGTGTGTGAGAAATAACCTGCTAATATGACAATTTTGTGAGAAAAAAAATCTTGATTTTTGCAAAGAATTGTGGGAAAAAAATGACAACTTCAAAAAACTCACCATGCCTCTTTCTAAATACCTTGGAACGTTTTCTTTCCAAAAAGGGGTAATTTGGGGGGTATTTGTACTTTTATGGCATGTTAGGGTCTCAATAAATGTACTTCAGTTTGTTGGTGCCATGCAGGTCTCCAGCAGATCTGCCAGTGCATCTGTGTGCCCATACATCCCATACAGGCAAGCAGATACTATTTGACAGGAAGAGAATGAACTACCAGGGCGCTCCACAGCGCCATGGTAGTTCATTGTTGTTTTCCATCCACAGGACACTGTAAATAAGCAACGTGGCCAGGTGGGGGGAGGGGGGTGAACATCCTGATTAGCTGTCAGATCGGGGAGGTGCAGAGGGACGGTCCATTTGTAACATGTTACATGTAACGAAAGGTGAACTTATCCTTTAAGAGCAGCCATAATATCAGTGCATTAGAGATGGTGATAGTGACTGGACAGGGATTCAGTAAGAACAAATTGGTGTAGATAGTTTAGTGAACTGAGTTTGAGTTTTGTTTATCACAGTAGTGGGGTGCTATGTGCTTTGCAGCCAAATTGGCATAACAAAGACTGTTGATACATGATCCCTTTTATAACCCAAAGACGCATGCTCAGAAGCAATGCTAACCATAGCACAACATTAGCAGAAGTTGCCCAAAGTGTGGCGCTAAAGAGCTGAAAAAACATGTAGTTTCGTGTTTGTTGGCCAAACTTTTCAATTTGTATGCAATACAAGTTCCTGGCCAACACGCTTCGGATAAAGGTCCTACGCTTTGTCCGCAGAAAATCCGATCGTGTGTACCAGGCTTTAGACTTCCACTTTAACTAATCCAGTAACACTTGCAATTTGTATTCTTTTTCAGGAATGTCATGGACACTTTGCCATTTCTACTTTACTTTCTCCTTATTTGTTCATATCCAACAAATGCTCAAAAACCAAACATTTTATTGATCATGGCCGATGATCTTGGAATTGGTGACATAGGATGCTTTGGGAATAACACAATAAGGTAACAGGTAATTGACCATTTATTAGGATTGTGACGTTTTGCCTTACATAAAAGGAAATAGTTTTTCTGTCTCTTCTAACAAATTTATATTCTTTTGCCTAAAAAGTCTTTGGTACATTTTTAAATTTATGAGGTTATAGGGACAATTTTAAAGGCATCGTTTTCTCTGTGTTAAGGTAAAAAAAATGTCTATAATCATATCATTAGCTCCCTACCCCCTTAACTTCTTACCTGGCTCCTCTTTTGATCCAGCATTGTGCCTGTCTGCAACAGCGCTGCTCTCTCCCTGTATTCCCAGGGCACAGAGACAGCAGAGGGAGCACTGCTGTCAGTCAAATCCTTTAAGAATGGAGGAGGGGACTGGGCCAAGCTGTGCTGTGTGTGTCTCTAGACGCACACAGCACAGCTTGGCAGCATGACCGCACAAGTGCCCCCATAGTAGACATGTGCAACTCGTTTAGTTCCAAATTAGTTTTATAACTAATTTAGACAAATTCGTTAATTCGAAAATATCAGAATTCTTGATTTTTTTTCAGAATATTCACAAATTAGAAAAATTCAGATATTTGAAATTTCTGGAATTTGAAAATTTGGAAATTCTAAATATGAAAATTCAGAAAGCCAAAAATAAGAATGAGAATCTGAAAATTCTAAAGAACGAAAATCTGAAAAAAATAACAAAAATCCGAAAAATTCTAAAACCCGAAAATTTGAAAATCTGAAATAACTTAACTATTATTAACTATTAAATTATAGGTATAGGAATTTCCTTTCAATTTTGGCTGTTGGTGAAAGTAACGAATACGAATTTATTCAAAGTTACAAATTATCCGTAATAACGAATGCTGTATTTAAACTTATGAAAGGTAACAAATTAATAATAATAAATAACAATAATAATAAAAAGGTATCAATATTATTTATTATTATTTTCGTTACGTTCCATTTGTTCAGATGCGACATTCGTTATTTCGGATAATTCGTAACTTCAGATAAATTTGTATTTGTATTTGTATTTGTAGTTGTGTGCTATGTGGTAGACATGTGTTCTTTTCCGTTTTATTTTAATTTTTTTTTGGAAATTAGAAAGTTCATAAATTCGTAAATTTGAAAATCTGAAAATTCGGAAATTCTAAAATTTGAAAAATCCAAATATAAGAAAGGAAAATTTGAAAATTCAAAAGAATGAAAATCCTGAAAATCCAAAAATTTGAAATAATAACTAACAAATAATAACTAACTTTTAAATTATAGGTATTGAAATTTCCTTTAAAATTTGGCTGTTGGTGAACGTAACGTTCACCAACAGCCAAATTTTAAAGGAAATTTCAATACCTATAATTTAAAAGTTAGTTATTATTTGTTAGTTATTATTTCAAATTTTTGGATTTTCAGGATTTTCATTCTTTTGAATTTTCGAATTTTCCTTTCTTATATTTGGATTTTTCAAATTGTAGAATTTCCGAATTTTCAGATTTTCAAATTTACGAATTTATGAACTTTCTAATTTCCAAAAAAAAATTAAAATAAAACGGAAAAGAACACATGTCTACCACATAGCACACAACTTGCTATGGGGCACTCAGAGAAGAGGAGGTGCAGACAGCACTGGCCAGAAGAGGAGGTAAGAGGCTGCAGTGTGCAATACCATTACACAGAGCAGGTAAGTAGAACATGTTTGTTATTATTTAAATGAAATAAAAAATATGACTTTACAACCACTTTAACCTTCAGGAAATGAAATGTACAGTAAATATAGAATCCTGATCTACCATAGGTAAGTTCTAGAATATAATTTTTCTAGGGAAAACTGTCAGCGCAGGTAAATTTAGGCAAGCCTGTGCTTTAGGCTAGGCCTGTTTCTTTTGATCTGGGGCTGGGAGTGGTTAATGTAGCAGTGGGTGTGACCACCTGTGCTCTGGTTCTGAGGCGCCTCCTCTGCTTCCAGGGAGATTCTGGAAGTGGGGCTGAACCTAGAACTGGAGTGGCAGGCAGCTAATGTGAGGAGCCATGACCAATTCCCATTCAGTATTGACAGGGGGCAGGCCTCCCATATAAGCTGAGGTCACATGCTATTGGGGAGTTGTCAACCAAAAGAAGTGGAGAATGGAATACTAGGCAGTCGCTTTAGGGCGGCCCCATGGCTCTATACATGTATGTAGGAGTATAAAGAGGACCTTTCATGGCTCTATACATGTATATAGGAGTATAAAAGGACCTGTGCATGGCCATTGGCCGCAATGTCAGCCGGCCACCCGCAAACGCTCCAGAGAGCCAGGGGAGGAGAGACAGATCTGCTGTTCCTAGTGATTAGGAACAGAGATCTCTCTTCTCCTCCAGTCAGTCCCATGCTCCCAGTTAGAAACACCTCCCAGGGAACACATTTAACCCCTTTCCTGCCAGTGATATTTACACAGTAATTACTGCATTTTTATAGCACAGGTCGCTGTAAAAATGCTACTGGTCCCAAAAAAGTGTCAAACGTGTCCAATCTGTCCACCACAATGTCACAGTCTCACTAAAAAGATTACCGCCATTACTTGTAAAAAAATAACAATAATAATAAAAATGCCATAAATCTATCCTGTATTTGGTCGACGCAATAACTTTTGTGCAAACTAATCAATATACACTTATTGCATTTTTTTTTTACCAAACATATGTAGAAGAATACATATCGACCTAAAATGATGAAGAAATGTTTATTTTAATTTTTTTGGATGTATATTATAGCAAAAAGTAAAAAAAAAATAGTTTTTTTCAAAATTGCATTATTTTTTTATTGCATTGTTATATAAAATAAAATAGTTTAACTCACCAGAATGAGTGGGAGCCCCGAGTGTGTCACTTGCCGCATCACCTGCCACCAGATGCAGATTGTCACTTGTTGTGGATTATCACTTGCCACGACGCCACCTGCCACACATTGCGGATTGTCACTTGCCACGATGCCACACATTGCGGATTGTCACTTGCCACGGGGGGGGGGGGGGTGGCTGATAGAGAGGAGGGGGGCGGCTGATAGAGAGGAGGGGGCGGCTGATAGAGAGAAGGGGGCGGCTGATAGAGAGGAGGGGGGCGGCTGATAGAGAGGAGGGGGGCAACTGATAGAAAGGAGGGGGGAGGCTGATAGAGAGGAGGGAAAAGGCTGATAGAGAGGAGGGGGGACGGCTGATAGAGGGGAGTGGGGGTGGCTGATAGAGAGGAAGGGGGCCGTGGGCGGCTGACCGAGTAGATGAGAGAGACAGACCTCAGGAGACACACAACGCAAGTTAGGACTCCGGGAGCATGCAGGGCTGGCACGATTACCCACAGTCCAGCTCCTCTAGGCGAATCACAAGCCTCAGGTCTTGCATATGACCTGCTCGGCCAATCACAGGACACCTGCCGCTACTCATTGCTGAGCTTGGCTCAAACACAGAGCGCATCGATTTTTAGGCAGCAGTTTGAACATCGATTTGACGCCCCCCTAAAAGTGCTGCCTGAGACCAAGATACCATCAGGTCCCATGGTAGGGCTGGCCCTGGTCGAGGCCTACCCCAGAGACTACCCGAACCCGATCCAAAGAAAGGTCTGATTCCTGAGAAATCCACAACAGGAACGGGTGAGAGATCAATGGGAAATATGTCTGGGACTGTGTGAAATTATTTGCCAGCGAAGGAACTGAGGAATTCTGAGATAGAGTCTCTGTCAAATGTCTCCGTGGATGATGACTTATTCGAGACTATGTCACAGGAGATTTTATGGGCCAATGTTGATGATGTTGCTTCGGCCTTCAGCTTTTCTAAATGTGCAGCCATGGACTTGGGGAAGACATCACCCAGTGTAGAACCCCCAGTTGCTACTAATGAAATCCTGGCCAGAGGTACCAGTTTCCCTATGTCCCCAGGAAGATCATGCAGGAAATCGAGTCCCGCAGAGAGCAATGGTACAGCGAGGCTGTTTGGGATTATCTTTCCGTTCCAAAACCATTCCGGAGAGAAGGTCATTCTCCTGCTATGGATGATCGCTTTAATGGGTGCCTGTTACATTGTAACTATGGTCGGCACACACATGCTGACAAGGTGGTCATCTGCCGACCTGACAAAGATGATGTGGTCTATTTCATTACCACCCTGGATAAACAAGGGAAAACCTTGACCTTCCCTGATCCCCGGTTTTACTGGTGATTTTCTACAAGTGACTATCCTGGTTTTAATTTTTCTGAAAGAAGAAGATTCTTTTTTTTATTTTTCTGAAGGACTGTGGGATGCATAGCTAGGCAGTGTTAGGGTCCTTTCACACGAAGCGGACCGTTTTTGATCCGCCCCGTGTGTGTCCGTCGGCTCAGCGGGGATCATCCGTAAATCCCCGCTGAGCTGTCGGCAGACAGGGCAGTCCCCACACACTGTGCAGAGACTGCCCTGTCTCTCCTCCGCTCTCCCCTATGGGGAATCGGATGAATACGGACCGTGTGTCCATATTTATTCGATCCGATCCTTCAGACGGAAGAAAAATAGGGTTTTCTTCCGTCCGAAAAAACGGATCTTTGTGGCAGAGGATTGTCCAACCACTCTTTTCTATTATATTCAAGTCTGTGGCAGAGACTTTTGAAAGAGCACCACATCGGCTGCTTGGCCAGTGAGAGAGGCCTATCCGGTGGCTGCTAGATCCAGTGTGGAACCCTGTTTGTCTTCTGGATTCAAGAGAGTACACGTGATCCGCAAAGCAAGGTATCTGAATCTCCCCCAACCCCCCATCCCTCTAACTGACGTTTGTAATAAAAGCATTGAAGAAAAAGACTAAGGGCCAGATTCTCGTAGATGCGCGCATATTTATGCACCAGCGTAGCGGAAATTCATCGGCGTAATCCGGCGCAACTCCAAAGTAGGAGGGAAGTGGGCGTGTTGCATTCTAATGAAGTGTGACCCCATGCAAATGAACGCCGGGACGAACGGAGCATGCGCCGTGACGTGGATGACCCGCCGTGATGTGGATGCCTTCTGCGCATGGGCAAAGCCTCCCTACGATTCGCCGGCGCTGTGTATATAATGCGCCCACACATGCGCTCGTGCAGCGCAAAAGTCTCCCATTTTTTGGATTGACACTGGAAATCTTTTGCATGACCATGGCTGCTATTGGGAAGGAAAGGAGAAAGAAGAATTTCTCCCCAGAGGAGAGGGCCATCGTCATTGCGGCAATGGAAAAGTAAGATTCCCGGCTCCATGGTGCTGACAGTGTGCGGACCAGCAATTCCCAGAGGGATGAAATCTTGATGAAGGTGGCTTGCAAGGTGAATGCCCTCTCACATGAGATCCAGACACCACAGGACATAAAAAAAAATGAATGACCTGCGGCGTTTCGTGAAGGGCAAACTTGCAACGATTTCACGCCATGCCAGGGGCACTGGAGGGGGGCCACCCTGCAACGTCCGCCTTACTGAGGAGGAGAAGGTGGTCGCCCGCTGCCTGCAGAGGGAGCAGGTGGAGGGAGTCGGGGGCTACGAGTCTGAAAAGCCAGCCATGAGGACAGGTAAGTGTGTTTTATATACTATCTGTTGTGCAGCATGTGTGGGGGTGGAAGGGAACATGTGCCAAGTGTGTGGGTCCACCAACATGTGCATCTTTTGTGTCATCCACAGATGTGCAGGACGGAGCGGGGCCATCTGTTGCTGCCAGGGCCAGTCAGGATCCATCCCCCGAGCATCCAGTCCCTCTGGCTGCCCCCTGGAAGAGGCCTTGTTGGAGGGAAGTGGGCACACCTCTACGGAGGAGGCTGTTGAGGAGGAGCTTGTCGACCAGGAGCAGGAGCTCTACCTGGTTTTGGAGGAGGACCATTGGTTGCCCGGACCAGCCCAAGCCACCACCCCATATAGCTCCAGCCCATCAGGGTCCAACCCCAACCTCTCCAGTCCCTCCAATTCCATCCCCCTCATCTCCGGCCCCTCAACATCCTCCCCATATGCCAGGTCCCCAGCCACTCCCAGGAAGGCGAATCGCAAGACGAGGGGTGTTCCCCAGATCATGCCGGAACAGCTGGCCAGACAGCAGGACCAGCAGAATCGGCACCTTGCAGAGGTTGTTGGGGAGATGCAGGCGACCACCTCAGACCTTGTGGGGGACGTCAAAGCAGTCCAGGAGCAGACTGCTGTGCAGACCCGCATAGCGGTCGCCTTGGAGGGCATGCAGGCAACCAGGGAGGGATGTGGGGATCCTACTCCTCCACC
The DNA here is from genome assembly GCA_029574335.1 of Rana kukunoris. Lineage (NCBI taxonomy): Eukaryota > Metazoa > Chordata > Amphibia > Anura > Ranidae > Rana > Rana kukunoris. Next base: position 25,507 of record JAJQKJ010000923.1, read on the forward strand.
TGATACCCCACCCCCCCACCTGAGGCTGCCCCCAGGCAAGTGAGGGCCAGGAGCCATGGCACCAGGCGGAGCCCACGCCAGGCCCAGTAATTTTTGGTTTGTTCTTTTTTGCTCTGGTGAAGAGCTTTTTATGTTATTTTTTGCTCTGGTGAAGAGCTTTTTATGTTATTTTTTGCTCTGGTGAAGAGCTTTTTTTCTTGATACTGCACACGGTGCAGTGTGAATGGTGTGTGAATGTAGGGGTGGCACTCCTGCCAGTAAGGGGTGTCACCCTCGGCCGTTGGGGAGAAGTTATCCCCACCGCTGTGTGAATGGTGTATGAATGGACAGCAACATCATTGGGGCCTTGACGCGGCGTTGCTGCTCCCAAGTCCTACATGCTGGACTTGGGCTAATCCAATGTTATGTGGATGTGGTGCGTGTGCTAGGGACCACAGTGGTGTGCATGCATGCATTGTCTGTGTGCCATGATGATTGTGTGTGTTTAACGGTCAAAGATTCGTAACACGAGGCAACTCCTGACTGCTCTTCCATCAGCAGATGAGGTCTCCTCTGGCAGGGGGGGGGGGCTGTCTGGTTGGGGGGTCAGGTCATCACGTAGGGCAATCTGCAGGCCCTTTCTCATGGCAAAGTTGTGCAGAATGCAACATGCACCAATGATCTGACACACAAAGTTTGGGGAATACAAGAGGGCACCCCCGGACCTATCTAGGCATCATGAACGGGACTTCAGGAGGCCAAATGTGCGCTCAACCACTGCACGGGTTTTGATATGTGCTTCATTGTATCTTCTCTCTCCGCTGGTTTGGGGATTCCGGAAAGGAGTCATGAGATGGGGTCCAAGTACATATGCCGCGTCAGCTGGAAGGGAAAAGATAGGAGGATGTTAGTAGTGCATGTGCCCCTTGTGATGAGTTCATCATGGGGGGGACAGTCATGCCTGACACCCATGTCACTCACAAACCAGCCAGCTGTCCCCATACACGTTCTGCTCAAAATCTGCTGGGATGGTGCTTTGACGGTATATGTAGCTGTCATGGCTGGACCCGGGGTCTTTGGCACGGACGTGCCATATGAGGTATTTGGCATCAGCTATCACCTGTACGTTGATGGAATGCCAATGCTTCCGATTGCGGTAAATGTGCTCTGTGGCACGGGGGGGCTGTAGTGCCACATGTGTGAAACCAATGGCCCCGATGGTGCGTGGGAATCTGGCAATTCTGTAGAAATCTGTCATTGCCTTCTGCCGCAGTTGCTCAGTGGTGGGTCTGATGATGTGGTGGGACATGCGTCTGAGGATTGCAGGGATAACCTGGTGCAGACATCTGCTCATGCTGGTTTGTGACATCCCAACCACCACTCCACTTGTATGCTGGAATGATCCACTGGCCAGGAAATGGAGTGTTGCCAGTACCTTGACCAGTGGCTGCAGTGCATGTGAGCGGTATGTCTGGCTGGTGATGTCATCCTGCAGGGCTATGGTTATTTCCAGGATGGCAGCAGGGCTGAATCTGAAGATGCGATACACCTCCTCCTCACCCATGCCAAAGAGGCTCATGCGCGCTCGGTAGATCCTCTCACGTGCCCCCCTGTTCCTCCTCCTCCTTCTATGCTCCTCTTCCCCTGCAAACATTAGTAGTGCTAAGACCATGGCTGCCCCTGGCATGTTGGCATACGAATGTGTTGTCCAGTAAGTGTGATTGCTCAGCTCGTCCGTTATGGTGCTGCTGTAGTTGCTCTCCAGCTGACTTGCACACGGTCTTGAGCAAAGTTACCCCTGCTTTTATGAGGGGTAAGTTTACTCAAGGCTTTCGTGTTACGCGCACCACGCGTAGCCTACGCCGAACGTGCGTAGTTTCGGGAATCCGCGCATCTCCCTCATTTGCATATTTGCATGATAATTCAATGGGAGCTGAAGATGCGCAATGCGTAACTATGCGCCTACGCCGCCCTAGCTTAAAACATTTTCGCCGCTCAGGCGAAGCAGATTTTCTGGCGTACGTGGTTCTGTGTTTACGGCGCATCGATACGACGGCGCACATTTACAATTACGCCGCGCATATCCATTTACGCAGGCGTAACGTCTCTGAGAATCTGGCCCTAAATGTTTGGTACAGACATTTGTGAACAACCCTCCACGGAGGACACCTAGGACGGACGTGATGAACAGTGAGGTAACGGTAGGCCCAAAATTTAAACCAGCGGCCCCTTCGGGGGTATTGCTACACATACTGAAGATGATGATGTGGGAACCTAATGCCGCGTACACGCGATCATTTTTCAGCATGAAAAAAATCGTTGTTTTTCAGCATGTCTTAAAAACAACGTTTTTCCAACTTCATCATTAAAAACGACGTTGCCTACACACCATCGTTTTTAAAAATGATGAACAAAGCGATGTGACGTACAACACGTACAACGGCACTCTAAAGGGGAAGTTCTATTCGCCTTTGGGCTGCTTTAGCTGATTCCTTGTTAGTAAAAGACGATTCACACTCTTCTGTCTGTTACAGCGTGATGAATGTGCTTACTCCATTATGAACGGTAGTTTTACCAGAACGAGTGCTCCCGTCTCATATCTTGCTTCTGAGCGTGCGAGGGTTTAAAACGTCGTTTTAGCCCACACACGATCATTTTTTACAACCCGAAAAACGACATATTTTAAAATGACGTTAAAAAATGCAGCATGTTCGATGATCTGTAGCTCACACACGATCATTTTAAATGACGTTTTTCAAAAACAACGTTTTTTTCATGCTGAAAAATGATAGTGTGTACGCGGCATAACAGTTTTACAGTGAAAGATTTGTGCAGGAGGAGAAAAGTCCTGGGAGTGATATTCTGCAGGAGCTAGTGCAGAGGAGGAGGAGCAATAGTCTGCATGGAGATATGCAGGGGAAGAGACTGTGAATGTTAAAAGTACATCAATTCTTCAGAGCTAAATCTACTAATCAATGTTCTCTAAATGTGATGGCAATTCAACACGTTCTATGGGCATCCCATATCCCCCATTACCACATCCAAGTTATATCCCTCAATAAACAAAAAACGAAAAACGCAAACAACTGCTAATTGTCTCAGAAGTGATATAAAGGGGTCTGGCAGTAGGGTGATTTGGTGGATGTTTGTTACACATAACAACAAAACCTGGGGAATGCCCAGGAAAAAAACAGGCCTCCTTACCGACCAGCCTGCAGAGCAACCAAATTAACCTGTCTAACAGTATGCGTTAAAAACAGGGGTTTTGTCCGCACGCATTTGCAAATGCATGCGTAAGCCACAGAGCCGCACCAAGGCACCCTGTAGTCTGTGGTCCTAACACTGAAGTGTGAGTGTCCCCATAGTAGAGGCACATGCATTTTAATGGATAGATGAGGGCAGGTGGACTGAAGGGGAGCCACCCCTCCTAAAAGGTACAGGAGAACACCAAACACCCAGCATATAGCACAATGGCTGGCCGCATGTCCACACTGAGTGTAGACGACCTGGTGGCTGCAGTGTAGGGCCCCCAGTTTCAGGGGCCTAGTTACACCCTTCTTTTGACTTTTTTTGGGGAAAAACTATTCCCACCCCCCCTGTCTGTTGCCGGAGGGATGGGACATAGTCGGATAGGCACCTGGTGCCTGGGAATGTTGTTGATGTTTTCTTTGTTAAGTGTGTTTGTTAAGCTCAATATCTTGTACTTCCCTTTGATGCTGATATGCTCTTATGTTAATTCCATGCCATACAGTGTGCCCGGGATCTTGCTGCTCCTGAGGTGTCTTGTGATACACCCACGTAATTACTTTGCCCCCTTTCCACCCCACCTGCCTAATGGCTGACAGATTGCCTGACTCCTTTACCATCCTTTCATGGAATGTCAAAGGTCTTAACTCAAGATTCAAACGTGCCACCCTCTTTCAATACCTAAAGTCTCACCCGGCCCAATTAATTTTGCTTCAGGAAACTCATCTTATGGGCAGCAAGATCCTAACTCTTAAGAAGCCCTGGGTACAGTGGGCGATACATGCCATGTATTCCACATATGCCCGGGGTGTATCGATTCTCATTCACAAGAACTTTCCCTGTGTGATTGAAGAAGTCTGTACGGACCTTTTGGGTAAATATGTGATACTTTTTTTTACTCTCTGGTCTCAAAGGTATATTGTTGTCAACTTGTACATCCCTCCCCCCCTTTCCTCCACCCTGCTATATGAGGTTCTGGATAAAATCACGCCCTTCTGCCCTGGTAAAGTTCTGGTGATGGGAGATTTTAATGCTATTTTGTCCCCTGAGCTAGACAGGCCCGCCCCACCGAAGTCCCGGAGTACGGACCTGCTGTGGGTCTGGAAGAGGTCTGAAGGTGGAAGCACCCCGATGTCAGAGCTTACTCCTGCTTCTCGGCTTCCTACAAGACCGCCTCCCGGATAGATTTGGCCTTCTCCAACCCTGCACTGTTAGCAGATGTGCTGGAGGCGGACTATCTTCCGAGTGGTCTGTCGGATCACAGTCCAATGAAGGTGGTGCTCCGCTCCCCGGCAACGCGCTGTGCTGCGCTTTGGCGATTGGGTGCGCAATGGGTTACTCATCCTGATGTAGCGGCTGCTTTACCCCCCTTACTGACTGTATTCTGGGACCAGAATGCTGGCTCGTCCTCCCCCGACATTGTTTGGGACGCCTTTAAGGCATACACTAGAGGGCAGTACATATCCTCCATAGCTAGCGTCAAAAAACGACAATCGGCACAGATCAGTGAATTGGAACAATTGGCCACTGACCGTTCTGACACATACAACTCTGACCCCTCCTCGGACCATTTCGATCTGATGATGGCGGCTCAACGTGACTTGCACCTACACATGTCGGAGGCGACGCGTCTAGAAACCCACAGAGGCAAACAGAGAGCCTTTGAACAGGGTGACCGGAACGGCCGACTGCTGGCCATGGCACAACACGACCAACCACTTACGACAATATCTCTCCTTCAGGTCCCGGGGGGGGGGGGGGAACTGTGTCCTCCCCTCGAGACATACTACAGACTTTTAATGACTTCTACGGGACCCTGTATTCCTCTGGACTGCCTGCTGACTTCTGTCTTGAGGTGCTCAATGAGTTACTGGACCCATTAGCACTCGGTTGGCTTTCTGACCGGGAGAGGGAGGCCCTAGTACTACCATTTACTGCGTTTGAGGTTCAGAAGGCTATTCAGTCCTTTCCACCGGGCAGAGCGCCTAGGCCGGATGGGCTCCCACTAGACTTTTATAGAGCCCATGTAGGACTTTTGGCCCCCCTGCTAGCACAGCTATACACCACGTGCCTATCTAAGGGCAGCCTCCCCACGTCCATGTACCAAGCCCACCTGACGTTGATATATAAACCCCCAAAGGATCCCACCACATGCGCCTCCTACCGTCACGGACTTTAAAATCCTTACCAAGCTACTGGCCCTCTGACTATATCCCATGCTGCCCACGGTAATAGACCCCGACCAGACCGGTTTCATGCCCGTGAGGTCAACAGACCTTAACCTTAGAAGGCTCTTTACTACCATCCATGCCCAACACATTAATACAGGAACGAGGACTGTGGCCTCGTTAGACGTTGAAAAGGCTTTCGACACTGTTGAGTGGCCCTTTCTGTGGAAAACTTTGCGCAGGATGGAGTTTCCCCTACTCTTCATAGAGTGGCTTCAGGTGATCTACAGGGCCCCCACCTCGTCGGTGCGTTTGGGTGGTGGCTTATCCACCCCCTTTCGGCTTTCTCGTGGCACTAGACAGGGTTGCCCTCTCTCTCCGGCCCTATTCGCTCTTGCCATTGAACCAGTGGCAGAGGCTCTCCGCACTTCGCCACATATTAAGGGTCTCCGAGTGGGTCTGCTGGAGGAGAGGGTGGCCTTGTATGCAGACGACATGTTGCTTTTCCTGAACGATGCGGATCCCGCGCTGCAGGGCGCGCTGACTGTTTTGAACACATTCGCCCTGGTCACCGAAATCTCTCTTGTTCCCGATAGACGAGGCGGCCAGGTCCACCTCCCCCCCCGATAACCCCTTATGCTGGGTTGATACTTTTAAGTACCTGGGCGTGCATGTATCACCTTTGGCCTCCGACTTTATCCCACTTAACCTCTCTCCAGTCCTGGTGGAGGCCCAATCTAAGTTTAAGACATGGAGCAACCTCCCTCTGTCGGTATGGGGGAGGGTGAATCTTCTCAAAATGAAAGTCGTCCCCAAGCTTGTCTATCTCTTTCGCCACTCCCCGCAATGGGTGCCCAGGTCCTTTTTCAATAAATTAAACCAAATTTTCTCCTCCTTTTATTTGGGGCCCCTCTCCGCCTAGATACAAACTCACTACGTTAATGAGGCCGCGGACGCAGGGTGGGATGGCATTCCCAGACTGCTACAGATATTACCTCGCCACCCAATTGGTGACGGCGGCTTGGTGGTTGAGGCCGGATGGTACGAATGCCTCCACCGCCCTTGAGGCCTCGGTGGTTGGCTCGCTGGAGGCCCTCCAGCTTCTACTATTTCGGGGCCCCCGCGCGCCTTACCCTTTGACCCCCTCCATGCTTACCACCCTGCGGGAGTGGCGAACCGGCCTTGCCATTGAGAAATGCAAACCCACTGAAATCTCCCCTAACTCCCCGATCTGGATAAACCCAAGCCTAGCCCATTTCTACCGGTTATTGGACCCTTCGGCGTGGTCGAGAAATGGAGTCAAACTAATCTCCCATATCACTTCACAGAATGTGCTGAAGCCCTTTGCTGAGCGCTCGTCTGAGTTTAATTTACCCTCCTACTACCTTTTCAGATACCTTCAGCTGTCGCATTCCTTTTCAGCCTAGTTTCCGCTCTCGTCCTGCGTCGTGGCTCAATCGGAGCTAGAGAGGACGCTTAGATTTGACTGTGATGCTAAACCCACTTCGCGGCTTTACTCCTATCTACTCCTTGTGTCCCTTCCTCCCCTTGACGGGCTACGATCCAGGTGGCAAAGTGACATTCCTACTCTAGACGCAGATGATTGGGACGAGATATGGGACCTCCCCTTCACTACTCTGGTATCAATCTGAGATAGGCTGGTTCAATTTAAAATTGTACATAGGGCATACTTCACCCCATTCAGGCTACACAGGATAAACCCCTCGCACTCCTAGGAGTGTTGGAGGTGCGGCGCCTCCCCCGGGGATTTCACCCACATCTTTTGGCGGTGCCCGGAGGTGGTACACTACTGGGAGGCGGTGTTGGAATTGCCTTTGAACATGGAGATTTGTCTCTTAGGAATAATAGAAAATGTTGTCCCCACTTCAGCAAAACGCACTCTAGTTAGCTTATTGCTTTTCTACGCTCGCAAAAACATTGCCATGCCCTGGAAAAAATCTACGCCCCCCTCTCTGACGCAGTGGAGGAGACTGGTGAACACCAGCCTTCCGCTGTATAGAGACACATATGCTAACCGAGGGTGCCCGCGAAAATACGAGAGGGTCTGGCGGGTCTGGTTGGAGGAGGTAAAAACTGCTGGTTAAGGCACGGTTGCTGGGTTGATACCCCCCTTTCCCCCCTATTCCTCCATGACATATCAATCACTTACTTTCAGGGCCGGACTGGGCATAAAAACCAGCCCTGGAAATTACTTTATAGCAGCCCCAGTGGCTTAGTGTGGGTTGTCAGCACCCAAGGCAAGTAATTTGCACCCGTAACCCGCTGACATTTAACACGCCAAATCCCTTCCACTCGTACTGTATTAAACCCCATATGGTACCTCTTAGGATGTACCACTCTTTCTCTTTGTTCTTCTTTCTTTACCTTTTATCTTGCTCTATCCTAATGTCTTGTCCCCCCCCTATCTATCGCTCTTTATCCTTTTTTCATGTTCCTCCCCCTCTTTTTATGCCTTCTCTTATTCCTTGTTTTTTCCTCTCTCACCTCTATATCTATACACACACACACACAGTGTATGTATTTAAACCTATATGTATATTGCACCCAATGAATGATTGTCTTATGGGGGAGAGTGGATTTCAATGTGAAATGTGCCTTGGCCATAGTGCCCACCATAAAGCATCCTCCCTCTGTACTGGGGCTGTAATGTAATTCTGCTGTGGCAGATGAGGAAGTGTGTACAGTGTGTGTGTATCATGTGTGTGCCCTCTCCTGCAGGGATTGCAGACATTACAGGAGATGGTCAGAGACTGCAGACATGGCACAGGGGGACGGTTAGGGATTGCAGACATTACAGGAGATGGTCAGAGACTGCAGACATGGCACAGGGGGACGGTTAGGGATTGCAGACATGGCACAGGGGGACGGTTAGGGATTGCAGACATGGCACAGGGGGACGGTTAGGGATTGCAGACATGGCACAGGGGACGGTTAGGGATTGCAGACATGGCACAGGGGGACAGTTAGGGATTGCAGACATTACAGGAGATGGTCAGAGACTGCAGACATGGCACAGGGGGACGGTTAGGGATTGCAGACATGGCACAGGGGGACGGTTAGGGATTGCAGACATTACAGGGGACGGTCAGAGACTGCAGACATGGCACAGGGGGACGGTTAGGGATTGCAGACATGGCACAGGGGGAGGGTTAGGGATTGCAGACATGGCACAGGGGGACGGTTAGGGATTGCAGACATTACAGGAGATGGTCAGAGACTGCAGACATGACACAGGGGGACGGTTAGGGATTGCAGACACGGCACAGGGGACGGTCAGGGATTGCAGACATGATTGATTCAGGAGATGGTCAGAGACTGCATTTCAAGTTGAACTCAGTGTACAGGTATATAGTATTGTAGTGTTGCTCCACTCTATGTAAACCATCTCTGAGGGATCAAATCAGTCTTTTTCCTTTGAAAGTACAACCAAGTGACAGAAGAAATAATCACATCCAATTTCTAAAATACAAATTTTCTTGCAAAAACTGAACTTCTCAGGATTAGTGGACAGTAACCAGTTAATTGGTCTGTGAAGCTTTTAGCCTGATCCAGCAGTAAATCCTCTAACAACAAAAAAACTCCCATCAAACAATCTGTGTAGGACACACAGAGCTCTGCCTCAATAGCTGACTAGAAGCTGAAATGGTTAACAGCCATGTATGCCCGGTCTCATAGAACCCTGCTGCAGCGTCTTTCAGAGATCTTGTCAGTGCGATCAGACAATGTGCAGGTCAGGTTAGGCAGATAAAAAAAATAACCAGGGAGACAAGAGGGGGAGGCTGATTGGTAACCTGCAGACACTGCCTGATCACATATCTGAAAGACTCTGCAGCAGGACAGCAACACGTTACTGTTTTCCTGGTGATCCTGTTTTCTTCCATTCAGCCAGATTTGTGTGTCCTGGAGTGCAGAACGTGTATATTTGTCATCCTACCTTTCTGCATCTCCCTCCTGGCGTCCCCCATTCAGCCTCACTCCAGCACTTACAATCAAATGTGAGCGGGGAAAAGCTACACTGCCTGTTGATTGGCTGTGGATGGACCGGAGGAGGAGCAGGTCCTCCCTTGCACTCCTTTAAGCAGCGCTATTGGCTGTGGGTTTCCTACTAGAGAAATGACTGGCCAGAGAACACTCAGTAAGTGTCCATCCATGCTCCCTCCCACCTGCTTTCTTCTCCTCCACACCACAGAGCGCATACCTGCCAGTGCCTGCCGCACGATGGTCACATGCTCCTCCAGCCCTCCGCGCTCAGCTGCTGGAATTCGTTTCCTCATTCAGCCCCGAGTCCTGTTCACAGCAGCCCCATGACAGCCAGCCTACCGGGATATTTCCCGCTGTCCCGGTTGGCCAGTCCAGCCCTGCTTACTTTGTATGTTAAGCTTCTCGGTTTGCACGCACTGCAGCTTCTGTTGTGTTATATGAGCTATCTCACTTTGAATATTGTATGATGTTGAGCTATGTGTGTCTTGTCTATCTTCTTGTTTGTACATGTTTTTTTCTTGTTTAAAACGTTTAATAAAAACAATAATAAAAAAAAAAAAATGCATGTGCCTCTACTATAGGGACACTAAGGCCTTGTACACACGAATGAATAAATCCGCTGAACATGGTCCGACGGACCATTTCAGCCGAAAAATCCGCTCGTGTGTAGGGGCAAACGGACCGTTCTGGCCGGATTCCTCCGGGGAAAATTTCCAAAGCATGCTTTGGAATTTTTCCTCCGGAGAGCTGTCCGTCAGATATGTCCGCTGGTTAGTACGGCAAACCAGCGGACATATCTGCCCGCACATGCGTCGTATCCTGTGAATGGATCCGACGCATGCGCGCGGAAGTGTTTACTTCCTGGTGCGGTGACGTGGCGGTCACGTGGCGGCGTCAACGTCACCGCCGCGTCACCGCGCTGTCCGCCGGCGGGGAATTTGATCCGATGGTGTGTACAGCCATCGGATCAAAGCAATCCGGCGGACAGATCCGATGGGAACGGTCCGTCGGACCGTTCCCATCGGATCTATTCCCTCGTGTGTACAAGGCCTCACTGTTTAGTGTTAGGACTAGGGTTGTCCCGATACCGATACCAGTATCGGTATCGGGACCGATTCCGAGTATTTGCGGGAGTACTTGTACTCCCGCAAATACCCCCGATACCCAAATAGAATACTTCGTGCCCCCCCGCCGCCGCCGACCCCGCCGCCGTATATACAAAGCCGCCGCCGCCGCGAACATTACATGCAGCTTTCGTTTTTCAATAGCTGTTTTTCCTATCGCCCGCCCTGTGTAAAGGACAATCCCCCTTGCTAGCGATTGGACGGATCTGTCCAATCACGAGCAAGAGGGAGTGTCCTTTACACAGGGCGCACGATAGGGAAAACAGCTATTGAAAAACGAAAGCTGCATGTAATGTTCGCGGCGGCACCTTTTTATATACGGCGGCATCATCATCATCAGGTAGGGGGACATCATGGCTGCATATGTGGGGGGACATGGCAGCAATATGTGGGGGGACATGGCAGCAATATGTGGGGGGGACATGGCAGTAATATGTGGGGGACATGGCAGCAATATGTGGGGGGACATGGCAGCAATATGTGGGGGGACATGGCAGCAATATGTGGGGGGACATGGCAGCAATGTGGGGGGACATGGCTGCATATGTGGGGGACATGGCTGCAATATGTAGGGGACATGGCTGCATATGGGGACACGTTTAAAAAAAGTATCGGTATTCGGTATCGGCGACTACTTGAAAAAAAGTATTGGTACTTATACTCGGTCCTAAAAAAGTGGTATCGGGACAACCCTAGTTAGGACCATAGATTACACGGTGCCTTGGTGCGGCTCTGTGGCTTACGCATGCGTTTGCAAATGCGTGCGGACAAAACCCCTGTTTTTAACGCATCCTGTTAGACAGGTTAATTTGGTTGCTCTACAGGCTGGTCAGTAAGGAGGCCTGTTTTTTTCCTGGGCATTCCCCGGGTTTTGTTGTTATCTGTTTTAGCCTACCAATGCCACTTACTGTGATTGCCATCAATAGATGGGGGCGGTGGACACGTTTTTGTTTCACCGATGTTTTTTACACACCCACCTCAGTGTTGTGGCCTGCCTGGATCTGGTCAGTGTTAAAGGAACACTAAAGGTTCGTTTTTTATTAGATCAATTGAATGCTGTAAGCTAGAGCATTTAAATATCACTTACCTCGTTTTTCCTTTTGACCTCCAAAATACAGTAATCCAGGTTTGAAAATGCCATTTCCTGTCTCTCCTCTTCTTGCTTTCCACCAGCATCTGAGCCGTTTTGCATGGTAGAAAGCAGAATGTGCTCACCCCCTCCCTATGACTACAGCCCTGCGTGAAGATGCTCTCTTATCCCTGACAGACATGGAGGCTAAGCCTAATGGGAACTGTAGTTCCCATTAGGCCGTGATGTAGAAAGAATGAATGCGCACCGCAAACCAGGAAGTCAGTGAGAATAACGATTCAGGAGTGACGGAGGTGAATAAAACGGCTCGATTTCAACAGGTATCAAACTAGTTATAATGCAAAACATTACTTTTTACTTTATCAGCTACTGTCAGACTTTAATTTAAGAGGAAAATATTTTTGTCTTTACAACCCCTTTAAGTTTGCAACTCTGTGCTTCTGCTTTCAGATGCTGCATGTTTGAATGGGGCAAATCCTGGTTTATTTCACATTACTTATTGTATTTGTTTTTAGTGAGGTATGAGTTAATAACTTAGGCATTGTCATTTTCAGGACTCCTAACATTGACAGATTAGCAAAGGAAGGTGTAAAACTTACACATCATATTGCTGCAGGCGCTGTATGCTCCCCAAGTAGATCAGCCTTTCTGACTGGTCGATATCCTATAAGAACAGGTAATATATTGGTAAATGTAACAGAATATTTGGCATTTGGAACATTTGTATATATATTTTTATATATATATATTATATATATATATATATATATATATATATATATATATATATATATATATATAAACATATATTTTTCTTATTCTAACAAGAATGCGTATCAGGGCAAATGATCAGACAGAGGGTAGCTTTAAAATGATTTTTACTAAGTAGGTGCATTGCAGGGGTAATGATACAAACAGGGTCAGAAAGGCAAAAGGAGTATGCATTTAGTATAGGACCACGTTAAACAGCCCATGTAGCAAATAGGAGCTCATACGCAATTCCTCTCTTAGGCTGGATTCACACCTATGTAGTTTTAGTGCTTTTTGCATTTTGCAGATTTGCACTGCAGTCCATTTAACATGGTTTCCTATGGAACATGTTCTGTAGTGCAAATCTGCAAAAAGTACTAAAAATGCATAGGTGTGAATCAAGCCTTAATGAATAAGGACACTAGGTAGCAGCCCCTGTGAATATCTATAACACAGTCTTTGTGAAACTCTACAAGGACAGAATATAGAGAGGAACTACTACAGCAATGATCAGTACAGTAAAGTGCATATATTTTCACAGGGCTTCTGCCTGGCTGGGACTGACTACACTAGGACAACCAATCTAGCACTGCACACCTGGCTGCAATGTACATGCCCAACTACCTCTGCCTCATCAGGTGTGGTCTCTGAGCTGCTTATGGCAGAAAACATGGACACTTGGACCCCTTTCACACTGAGGCGATGCAGGCTTTATCGGTAAAGCGCCGCTAGTTTTAGCGATGCTTTACTGCTGTTATAGCAGTGCTTTTAGGCCGCTAGCGGGTCACTTTTAACCCCCACTAGCAGCCGAAGAAAGGGTCAATAGCACCCGTGCTGTTGCGCTGCTGAAGCGCTTTGCAAGCAGTGTGCACACTGATCCCGCACCGCCCCAAAGATGCTTCAAATGCACCACCCCAGTGTGAAAGCACTCAGGCTTTCACACAGGGGTGGCTTGACAGGCGCTTTACAGGTACTAGTTTTAGCGTTAAAATGCCTGAAAAGCGCCCCAGTGTGAAAGGGGTCTTAATCCTAGTACATACCATTATTTTTTTTGCATTTAACCCAGCAGTTTGATGGAAAAAAAAAACTGAAAGCTCCGGTCAGAGCCGCTGTACTAACATGGGATTGTTTGTAAGATCTCCCCGGCTGTTCTATTGTGTTTTGACAGGAGGCCAGCCTCCCCACCAGAACATTTCGGTCAGTGCTCTCAGCCATTGGCTATGAGCGCTAATTGTGAGCTGGTCGCCTGCTGGTTTTTCAACATACTTGTCTGACAGCAGCTGACCAATAGCTGGCTTCTTGTTGGACTGACTGCCATATGCACAGGCCAAATGTTGGCTGTTTTTTATTGAACCGAATGAATAATCAACCAGTGCAATGGTGGTCAACTTGCTAAATGTCCTGACATGTCCAGAGCATTTCGTTTTTAAGTTTGCTATTATTATTTATTAGGATGGTATAAAGACATTAAAATAAAATAATTTTACACTTATTTTGTGCAAACTGGTGCTCTTTTAGAATACTTTTTGAAACCTTCTCTCCCCAAATTCTTTTCTAATGACAAAGTGACAAAGCGGAAGTTTTTTAATTGGAGGGATTTTTGTTCCCCCTTTGGATGTTGCATTGTGATGCACACAGGAAATAAATGTGTTAAAGTTATTACATCTCTCTGTTTTGTCTTCTAATTGTTTAATTACTATAATTTTTTTTACTATTATTACTTCCCTTCCTTGTTCCACTTTTCCTGTTGGTAGGCATGTCCGGTCACAGTGGTTCTAGGGTTTTGTTGTGGAATGCTGTATCTGGTGGTCTTCCCAGTAATGAAACAACATTTGCAAAGATATTAAAACAACAAGGTTATTCTACAGGAATTATTGGTGAGTATTGCAGAGAAGTATCCATATTTTATGTATGTAATATTTGTCCACCTACTTTAAATTTAGCAGCTATAAATACTGCTGACTTTTAATATATGGATACTTACCTGTCCTGGGCACCCGCAATGTCGGCACCCAAAGCCGATCTGTCCCTCGGCTCTCGGGTGGAGGCACCTCTATCAGCGGCTTCACCTCCTGGTTCCCTACTGCACATGGGCGAGTCGCACTGCGCGAACCCACTGGTCCCTGCTATCTTCTCGGACCTGTGTGTCTCCCAGAAGACAGCAGGTGGGACAGAGGAGGCGCCAGATTTGGCGTAGGTCGCCACAGCAAACTATGCCTGGAAGTGGGAGCAAATTCCTGGATTAAACAGGTTTCTGCTTCTTCCTCCCCCCTGAAAGGTGGCAAATGTAACACCGGAGGGGGGGAGGATTCCAAAAAGCAGAAGTTCCATTTTTGGGTGGAACGCCGGTTTAATCCAACCTCTGTTTGAATTCACAGTCTGTCTTTTTAAGGTATTAGTCTACACAAAAAACACAATTTTAGTTTTGAATATATGCTAGCAGGCTGAATTACATACTAGATTTATTATATTTGTCTTGGTTTTTGCATAAGCCTTAATGATCCCTATCAACCAGCAATCCAAAAATAATATTGCAATAATAACAAACAGTAATAAACACATTGGTAAGTACATTGGTTATCTAAGCTAATCTAAGTTTAGGATTTTGGTAGGCTCGGGAAGCATAAATAATTCTGTCAAGTTTTTATTGCTGTCTGTGAAGCCCCGTACACACGTACGAGAACCTCGACGGGCGGAACACATCGTTCCGCCCGTCGAGGTTCTCCCCCGGCCGTCGAAATCGGCGACCCGCCCGTCAAGAATGGCAACCAGCCATTAATCCAGACGGGCCGTCGAGCAAATAGAGAGCCTGCTCTCTATTCGCTCAACGGGATTCCCGACGGGCGGGGCGAGCCAGGAGCGTACACACGGCCGAGGTTCTCGCTGGAATGCAGCTCCCAGCGAGGTTCTCGCTGGTTTCTAGCGAGAACCTCGGTCGTGTGTACGCCGCCTGACCTTTAGGCTTCATGCACACTGGCTTAAAAAAATGTTGCTTCTGAGGCCTCGTACACACGATCGGACATATCCGATGAAAACGGTCCGCGGACCATTTCCATCGGATATGTCCGATCGGGAGTTTGATCCGATGGCGTGTACACACCATCGGATCAAATTCCCCGCCGCCGGACCGCCACGTCACCGCACCAGGAAGTTAAACACTTCCGCGCATGCGCCGAATCCATTCGGCGGCGGCGCGGCGGCGGTGGGGGACGACATGTCTGCTGGTAAGTGTACTAACCAGCAGACATGTCGGGCGGACAGATTCCACCGGATAGATTTCAAAGCATGCTTTGAAATCTGTCGGGTGGAGAAATCTGTCCGCTAGCCCATACACACGAGCGGAGATGTCTGCTGAAACGGTCCATCGGACCGTTTTCAGCGGACATATCCCCTCGTGTGTACGAGGCCTAAGGGAGTTTTGTTTTCTGCCTGTAGAAGAAGCTGAATATTATCCTATGTGTCCATGCACATTAGGACATTAAGAGGCATATTTTGAGTTTAACGTTTAGAGACAGAATTTTTTTTTATCTGATTGGAGCTTGGAGGCAGAAAAACCCTCTTAGGCCTTGTACACACGATCGGACATATCCGATGAAAACGGTCCGCGGACCGTTTCCATCGGATATGTCCGATCTGGAGTTTGGTCCGATGGCGTGTACACACCATCGGATCAAATTCCCCGCCGGCGGACGGCGCGCTGACGTGGCGGTGACGCGGCGGTGACGTTGACGCCGCCACGTCACCGCTACGTCACGCACCAGGAAGTAAACACTTCCGCGTGCATGCGTCGGATCCATTCACAGGATACGACGCATGTGCGGGAGGATATGTCCACTGGTTTCCCGTACTAACCAGTGGACATATCCGACGCACAGGTTTGTAGCGGACAAATTTCAAAGCATGCTTTGAAATTTGTCCGATGGACAAATCTGTCCGCTAGCCCATACACACGATCGGAGATGTCTGCTGAAACGGTCCATCGGACCGTTTTCAGCGGACATATCCTCTCGTGTGTACGAGGCCTTAAACTCATCTAAGCATTGTACAAAAAATGCTGTATATTAGCAGGATGACAAATGAGGTAAACCAGTGGTGTTTGGGATAGGAAGACACAGCCAATTATAATACCCTGACACAATTTTGGTGCAGTCTGTGTCCCTAAAAAAGTAAAATGAAATTTCCCCCACCCGTTAATTAAATAGATCCCAAATATGCAATCACTCCAAACTGTGTGTGCCTGGAAAATGTCGAAAAACAACAGTACCCAAAATTGCCCAAAGTGAAAGTTTTGCAAACCTTTATAGCTCATCATTTCAGAGTTAACCATGAATGATGGCCCTAGAATCATTGATCTCACACTGAACTTGAATATCTTTCATAGTGAGTATACTTGAGGGCAGGGTCATTTTAAAAATGTTTTTGGTACCTATTTATTTTTTTAATAAACTTTATTTACATTTTTTTTTAACTTAGCATTATTGCTTTCACAAAGGGCTGCCAAGCCTCCTATGTGATGGCATATAGCATAGTGCAACTGAGGGGACCCTATTTAAGAATACATCGGGTCTTTTTGACCACAAATATCACTCTGTAACTTTGCTGAAGCAAATATAGTACAGATTTCAATCGATCAGCTTCTTCCCCAGCCAGAGTTACTGAGATTTAATTGCTTTGAAAATGGCTATATTTGAGAAGGGGGGCTCATAGGGGTCAGTAAAAACTAGTGGTCGAGACACATTTTACTGCACCACAACTGCTTCACTTTAAGCTGCACAGGCAGCTTATGGGGGTATGCATATGCCATGGGTGCAATGGTTATCTTCCCATCATGTTCAGTGGATGATGAATATACAATGGATATCATTGTGGTGCTGATGTTAAAATAGGTGGAGAGAAGGTGATCGAACACCTGAACAACGCGACTTTCTCCTGGATGTCTCGGTTTATGTCTCGGCTCAGATGATGGCTCCACTGCCTTTATCGATGCTTTCCCTGAGCTAGAGCAGCTATGTGCTGTGCTCCTCCCTGCCCCCTATCCTTCCAGACCCAGTCAGCTGTGCCGCCTGGTGCAGCCCTATACTGCACTCTGCTTGCCGTCTGGACAAAGGGGTAAAGGTATGAAGGTTGCCTCTGGAGTCAGGATCCCCCCCCCCCCTGTTAGCTGCCTGAGGAGGGTCCCTGAAGTTGTAAGCTGATCTGCAGCAGGATATGTCCTCCACAACGTGTACGGTGGAAGCAGTAGGATTAAACAACTAAAACTTAAGTGTTCCATGGCTAGCACTGTACAAACTGAACTTTAATTGAATCTATAAAACTGAGATCCAGATAGCCTATACCTATGATGGGCCAGATTCAGGTAGAGTTGCGCTGGAGTAATTCGATATGCGCCGCGGAACTGTGAAGATGCGCCGTCGTTTCTATGTGGCCGTACCCACCAAACTAGATGCGCCCGAAAACGGGCCATTTCCGATCGGCTTAACTTTCCGGCGCCAGAGTCCCGTCAGCACATAATTTCGTTTGGCGCATCAGTCGCGCCTATTGATTTCCCCTGCAAATATGCAAATGAGGGAGATTTCCCGATTCGCGAACGGATTAGCACCATACGCTGGCTACATGCGCCGCGCGTATCTCATCCGTCCGGCGCAAAGTTATTTCTACAAAAGGCTGCTTTATCTTTACTCCAGACGGTCACAGGTCAGCAGGAGAGCATCTACAGCAGCGTTACCGACGATAAGAGCTAGCTGAACAACCACACTTGCAAGGACAACACCTCTGTGTGCCAACATGCCAGGGGCAATCGTGGTCCTAGCACTATTGATGGGTCCCCCGGAACGAAGGAGGCGGGCACATGAGAGGATATATCGCACGCGCATGTACCTCTTTGGCATGGGGGATGAGGAGGTGTATCGCCTCTTCAGATTCAGCCCAGATGCAATACTTGAACTAACCACAACCCTGCAGGATGACATCACCAGCAAGACACACCGCTCACAAGCAGTGCAGCCACTGGTGAAGGTCCTGGCAACACTCCATTTCCTTGCCAGTGGATCATTCCAGCGTACAAGTGGAGTGGTGGCTGGGATGTCACAATTCTCCGTGAGCAGATGTGTGCACCAGGTTGTCCCTGCAATCCTCAGTCGGATGACCAACCAGTTCATCAGACCAACCACTGAGGAGCTGCGGCTGAAGGCAATGACAGATTTCTACAGCATTGACAGATTCCCACGCACTGTGGGGGCCATTGATTGCACACATGTGGCCCTACAGCCCCCCAGTGCCACAGAGCACATATACCGCAATCGGAAGCATTGGCACTCCATCAACGTACAGGTGATAGCCGATGCCCAACGCCTCATATGGCACGTCCGTGCCAAACACCCCGGGTCCAGCCATGACAGCTTCATATACCGTCAGAGCCCCATCCCAGCAGAATTCGAACAGAACATGTATGGGGACAGCTGGCTGGTTGGTGAGTGACATGGGAGTCAGGCATGACTATCCCTCCCGTGATGCACATCAAAAGTGGCACATGCACTACTAACATCCTCCTGTCTTTTCCCTTCCAGGTGACTCTGCATATGCACTGGGACCCCATCTAATGACTCCTTTCCGGAACCCCCAAACCAGAGGAGAGAGAAAATACAATGAAGCACACATCAAAACCCGTGCAGTGGTGGAGCAAACATTTGGGCTCCTGAAGTCCCGTTTCCGCTGCCTGGATACGTCTGGGGGGACCCTATTGTATTCCCCTACCTTTGTGTGTCAGATCATCGGTGCATGTTGCATTCTGCACAACTTTGCTATGAGAAAAGGCCTGCAGATTGACATACGTGAAGACCTGACCCCTGACCCACACAGTCCCCACCTGCCAGAGGACAACCAGTCTGCTGATGGAAGAGCAGTCAGGAGGGTCCTCGCCGTAGGCATCTTTGGACACTAAACCAAAACATTGATCACACAGACAATGCACGCGTGTACACCACTGATGTCCCTAGATCACACACACCACATGCACATCGCATTGGATTAGCCCAAGTCCAACATGTAGGACTTGGGAGCAGCAACGCCAGCGTCAAGGCCCCAATGATGTCACTGTCCATTCATACACCTTTCACACGTCATTCATACAGCCGTGGGGTTAACTTCACCACCACGGCCGAGGGTGACACCCCTTACTGTCAGGAGTGCCACCCTCTCACATTCACACACCATTCACACTGCAACGTGTGCAGTATCAAAAAATAAAAAACTCATAACCTGAGTATAAATCCAAATAAAATAAAAATCTCATAACCTGAGTATAAATCCAAATAAAATAAAAATCTCATAACCTGAGTATAAATCCAAATAAAATAAATATCTCATAACCTGAGTATAAATCCAACCAAGAAAAAATAAAAAATCATCGGGGATGCCGGGGGCTCCTTCTTGCCGAACCTCTCTGGCTCCTCAGCTGCCTGGATGGAGTGGGTGGGGGTGGGGGGGCATCTGGAGGTGGCTGATCCCCGGGTGGGACACTCCTGGCAGGTGTGGCCTGCATGCCCTCCAAGGCCCTGGCTATCCGGCCGAGGTATGTGTTGGTATGGGCCTGCATCCTGAGCTGACGGGGGACCTGATAATGCTGGGCCCGCCGACTCAGCCTCCCCTGGTCCCGGATGGCAGCACTGTTTCCCTGGATGGCAGCAGTGTTTGCATGGACGGCTGCAGTGAGGTCCCTTATGTCACCCTGCACCTCCCCCAAACTGGTCACCACTGCAGCGCAGTTGCAACTCACATCCTGCTTATCTGGCCAACGGAGCACAGGCTGTCAGCCACTTTCTCCAAGTGCCCAACTATGTCCCCCATTTGTTGGGTCTGTCTAGCGTGATCCCTCGCCAACTGGCCCTGGACAAGATCCAACACCCCCCTGGTCTTCTGGGTCGCCTTCCTGGGGCCAGAAGATGGTTGTCCCCGGGGGGATGGAGTCGCCCTTGAGGGGCTTCCAAGGATGGGGGAGGGGATGACAGACGGCCCTGGAGAAGGGGAGGAATCCTCCAACAATAAGGAAAAGTCCTGCTCTGCCACAGCAGGATCCTCCACAACCCCCTCGGCAGGTGTGGTGTGGCCACTCTCCTCCTCCACCTCGGTGTCTTCACCACCCAGAGGCTCGGGCACACGATGGCGTTGGGGGGATGGGGTGGACTGGCCACCGACAGATGATGGCCCAGCTCCGTCATCTGTGGATGACACAAAGCAGACACATGTTGGTGGTCCCACACACTTGGCACATGTACCCTCCCCCCCCCACATGCAACACATCAAATAGGGAATAAAAAACACTTACCTGTCCTGGAGCCTTCCTCCACGGAGTCATAGCCAGGGACCCCCTCCACCTGCTCCCTCTCCAGGCAGCGAGCGACCACCTCCTCCTCCGTGGTCAGGCTGACCGGACATGGGGGACCACCACCTGTGCCCCTCTCATGCCTCCTGATGGTTGCCACCTTGCCACGGACCTTGCGCCGCAGGTCATTGATCTTTTTTTGGATGTCACCAGCAGTCCGGGTGGAGTACCCTAGCACATTCACCCTGCTGGCAATGGTGTCCAGGATGCCCTGCTTCCTCTCCCGGCTGGTCTTTCGGCTTTTTTTGCCATGGAGGAAGTGATTAAATGTCTCCATAGCGGATATGATCACTGAGACCTCCTGGGCATTAAAGTTTAGGTTCCTCCTCTCTCTGGGGCTAGCGGGAGCAGCCATCACAGCACAAAAGTATCTTCCCTGGGGTGGGGGGAAACGGAAATACTTTTGCGCCGGAATGGCGTTTCCGCTAGCGCTTTTATACGCGCAACGGAACACATTGCGCTGACGTTTCCCGTGAAGTGGTGCCGACGGAAGTTGTGAGCATGCGCACAAGGGGGCAAGTGAAGCCTCACTTACTGCGCATGCTCCGTGGATGATGCGCTGAACGTAAGCCTCTGCGCTGGGCTCCGCCCATCATTTACATATGATCACACCCACTTCCACTTGCGTCGGGTTACGCCAGCGCATTATCGTTACTCTGGCGCAAGTTTACGCGCAACTGCTATGTGAATAACAGTACTTGCGCCGAAAGTGTCGGCGGAGTAACGTAAATGAGAAGCGTTACTCCGGAGTAAAGAAACTCCCATCTACCTGAATCTGGCCCGATGTGTTTAAAATGAAAATGTTCATTGCACATTGAAAAGCACTGATAGCAGTTACATTAAAAAAAATAAAAAATTAAATCTGTCTGTCAAGTCCTGATAACTGTGGAGGAATGAAGATACGAACTGTACAAAATTGATATCATTTGTTATAGGACATCGTTTAAAACTCTTTAGTCGTCTGCTGATGATCACTGTAGGAAATGCTTGCTATTGACTTTAAAAACAAAAAACTAACATGGCTACCTGCTATTACTAGCTGCTGATCAATATTGTTGTTGTTTAAGTCTGTTGCACTTGCTGATAAACTCCTGCTGATAAATGCCAACAACTGCTGTGGATGATTAGTGTCACATATAGAGAATGCTTTTATCCTTTAATAATTGTTGCTGACAGTGAACGCTGACCATTGATAAGCACCCTTAGTTGCTTACAACTGCCCGGGGAATAATCTGTTGACATATCCTTATAAATGGCTGCTTTTTTTGATGAACTACACTGGCAGGTATACTGATCTTTATAGAGCTGCCGTCATCCCACAGAGGATAATTGCTGCTACTGTATATGTGAACTATTGCCACTTTTGAAAAAATCTTGGAAATACTGCTGGTACCCCCAGTGACTTGATAACCATTGCTATCACTATTTGCTATTTGTTATGTGCTATTTGCATTTGCAACTGTTGCTCCCTCTGGACAACTGTCCCTAAAATCGATAACTGCTACCAAAATTGCCGCTTGATTTCTTTTTTCTTTTCTTTTTTTTTGTGTAAACTTTTTGCCACTCTTCGGGAAACTACCACTAGTGGTTGACAATCCTTGTTATATGTTGATAAACGCTATTAGTAGGATATCACTGGCGGATAAGTGGCACTACTTGTTGAGTGAATGAGTGAACAGATGACAACACTACGAAAAACAAATAGATTGTTATGTTATAAATTGGAGGATCGAGAAAACCGAAGCCGCCGAAAAAATCGACAGATAAATGGGATAACAGAGGAATTAAAAAATGACAAAAGTGTTACAGGAATTGTTTAACCCCATCTTGGGGAGAGAAACAGCAGAAATATTGAAAATAGATAGGATCACATGCTATCAAATGAAAGCGGATGATAGCTCAGACTTATACATATTACATTCAGTATAGAAGAAAAGGATCCCAAATAGCGTAGTACCGTTTTGGTGTATTTATTAGATAATAACAGCTTGTTGTACTTACATTAGCATAAAACACATACAGCGTACAATCCACGAGCAACGAGCACATATTCCTGCGTCACTTTCAGTGTGCATGTCAATCAAACCTGACGCATATCTTCATATCCAATTCATTCGATGCAGTTACACCTTTAAAGTTAAACTAAACAATTTAATCCCTAACACTAATCATATGCCGTGTACACATGATCGGTCCATCTGATGAGAATGGTCTGATGGACCGTTTTCATCGGTTAACCAATGAAGCTGACTGATGGTCCGTCGTGCCTACACACCATCAGTTAAAAAAACAATCGTGTCAGAACGTGGTGACGTAAAACACAACGACATGCTGAAAAAAATGAAGTTTAATGCTTCCAAGCATGCGTCGACTCGATTCTGAGCATGCGTGGATTTTTAACCGATGGTCGTGCCTACTAACGATCAGTTTTGTTCTATCGGTTGGGAATCCATCGGTTAAATTTAAAACAAGTCAGCTTTTTTTTAACCGATGGTTAAATAACAGATGGCGCCCACACACGATTGGTTTTGACCAATGAAAACGGTCCATC
Organism: Rana kukunoris; assembly: GCA_029574335.1. NCBI lineage: Eukaryota > Metazoa > Chordata > Amphibia > Anura > Ranidae > Rana > Rana kukunoris. Next base: position 48,797 of record JAJQKJ010000923.1, read on the forward strand.
AGACCATTCTCATCGGTTTAACCGATCCTGTGTACGCGGCATTAGCTAACTCCCAAACTAAATTCTAATGCTTCTTACACACGATCAGTTTTTCTGACAGGAAAACCCCTTTTTTTTCAGCAGGAAAACGGGTGAAATTTGCCTTGCATACACACGGTCACTCAAATCTTGGCTGAAAATCTGAACGTCAAAAATGCGGTGATATACAACACGTACGACAAGCCAAGATCAATGAAGTTCAATAGGCAATAAGGCTCTTCTGCTTGATTCTGAGCATGCACATTTTTTTTGCTTGTCGTAATTGCATACAGTCGACTACGATTCGCGAAAGATCACAAAAATCACAAAAATTTAGATCCTGCTCTCAATCTTTTCTTGGCAGGAAAACTGACAGAAAAAGTGTGATGGAGCATACACACAGCCAGTTTTGCTGACAAAAACCTCACATCGCACTCTTCCTGTCAGGAAAACTGATTGTGTGTACGAGGCATAACACTAAATGAAACCCTTCTAAATACACTCTTCTTGACCTTAAAGTGGAGTTCCACCCAAAAGTGGAAGCTCTGCTTATCTGACATCTCCTCCCTCCAATGCCACATTTGACTCCTTTCAGGGGGGAGCAGGTACCTGTTTTTGACAGGTACCTGTCCCCACTTCCAGGAGATTGTGCTGTGGCGTGATCTCTCAGAAGTTTTCCCCCCCTCCTACATATCTCATTTGATGAAATATTTTCGGATCTATCAGCAGAGGGCCAGATTCTCGTAGATGCGCGCCTAATTATGCAGGCGTTGCGCATCTCAGATGCACTACGCCGACGTAACACGGAGTGGCAAGTACCGTATTCCCTAAGTAAATGCGCTCCAAGATGCGCCTGCGTCGCGTAAAATCATGGGCGTAATCCGGCGCAACTCCAAAGTAGGAGGGAAGTGGGCGTGTTGCATTATAATGAAGCGTGACCCCATGCAAATGCAGGCCGGGACGAACGGAGCATGCGCCGTGACATGGATGACCCGCGCCATGACGTGGTTGACCCGCGCCGTGACGTGGATGCCTTCTGCGCATGCGCAAAGCCTCCCTACGATGCGCCGGCGCAGGGTATATAATGCGCCCACACATGCGCCCGTGCAGCGCAAACGTCTCCCATTTTTTGGATAGTGACGGCCAAAGTTTGTGCTGGACAGGATGACAACCGTGGTTAAGGAGAGGAGGAAGAAGAATTTCTCCCCAGAGGAGAGGGCCCTTGTCGTCAGGGCCATGGAGAAGTTTGATTCGCGGCTCCATGGTGCTGACAGTGCCCGGACCAGCAAGTCCCGGAGGGATCAGATTTTAATGAGGGTCGCGTGCCAGGTCAATGCCCTCTCTCATGAGGTCCGGACACCGCAGGACATTCAGAAGAAAATGAATGACCTGCGGCGTCATGTGAAGGGCAAGCTGGCTGCCATAGCTCGGCATGCCAAGGGCACTGGAGGGGGCCCACCCTGCCCTGTCCGCCTGACTGAGGAGGAGAAGGTGGTTGCCCGCTGCCTACAGACGGAGCAGGTAGAGGGAGTTGGGGGCTATGAGTCCCAGAAGCCAGCCGTGAGGACAGGTAAGTGTGTTTTATATTCTATCTGTTGTGTACATGTATGGGGGTGGAAGGGAACATGTGCCAAGTGTGTGGCTCCACCAACATGGGCATCTTTTGTGTCATCCACAGATGTGCAGGAGGGAGCGGGGCCATCTGTTGATGCCAGGGCCCATCAGGATCCATCCCCTGAAGATTCAGTCCCTCTGGCTGCCCCCCTGGAACAGGACTTGGAGGGAAGTGGGCACACCTCAACGGAGGAGGTGGTTGAGGAGGGTGTGGTAGTCCATGACCAGGCCCTCTATGTTGTTGTGGAGGAGGATGGTGGGTTGGCCGGACCAGCCCAGGCTATTCCTCTACCTGTAGCGTCCCCCTCCAACCTCTCCAGTCCCTCTCTTTCCCCCCCCCTCATCTCCGGCCCCTCAACATCCTCCCCTTATGCCCGGACCCCTGCCACTCCCCGCAAGGCGACGTGCAAGACCAGGGGTGTTCATAAGGTCCTGCCGGAAGAGCTGGTCAGACAGCAGGACCAGCAGAATCAGCACCTGGCCGAGGTCGTGGAGGAGATGAGGCGCCTGGCCGACAGCCTGGCATCCTCGGACAATATTACTGATGCCATCCAGGATGTTGCTGTTAACAGCGCAGCAACGCTGACCAGCTTGGGGGAGCTGCAGGAAAACACCTCGGAACTTGTGGGGGAGGTTCGTGCCCTGCGCCTTGCTGTCGAGGCGCAGACTGCTGTGCAGACCCGCATAGCGGTTGCCCTGGAGGGCATGCAGGCAGCCAGGGAGGGACGTGGGGATGCTCCTCCTCAACCTGCTGCCCCCCCCCATCTGTGGCTGCCCCCAGGCAAGTGAGGGGCAGGACCCGTGGCACCAGGCAGAGCCCCCGCCAGGCCCATTAATTTTATTTTTCTTTATTATTATGCTCTGGATAAGAGCTTTTTTTGTTATTTGTTATGCTCTGGATAAGAGCTTTTTTTGTTATTTGTTATGCTCTGGATAAGAGCTTTTTTTATTTATTTTTGTGCACTGGATAAGAGCTTTTTTTATTTTTTTTTGGATACTGAACACGGTGCAGTGTGAATGGTGTGTGAATGTGAGAGGGTGGCACTCCTGCCAGTAAGGGGTGTCACCCTCGGCCGTGGAGGTGAAGTTAACCCCACGGCTGTATGAATGATGTGTGAAAGGTGTATGAATGGACAGCAACATCATTGGGGCCTTGACGTGGCGTTGCTGCTCCCAACTCCTACATGCTGGACTTGGGCTAATCCAATGCGATGTGCATGTGGTGTGTGTGATCTAGGGACATCAGTGGTGTACACGCGTGCATTGTCTGTGTGCCATGCTGTATGTGTGTGTTTAACGGTCAAAGATTCGTAACACGAGGACCCTCCTGACTGCTCTTCCATCAGCTGACGGGGTCTCCTCTGGCGGGGGGGGGCTGTGTGGTTGGGGGGTCAGGTCATCACGTAGGGCAATGTGCAGGCCCTTTCGCATGGCAAAGTTGTGCAGAATACAACATGCACCAATGATCTGACCCACAAAGTTGGGGGAATACAATAGGGCCCCCCCAGACTTATCCAGGCATCGGAAACGGGACTTCAGGAGGCCAAATGTGCGCTCCACCACTCCACGGGTTTTGATGTGTGCTTCATTGTATCTTCTCTCTCCTCTGGTTTGGGGGTTCCGGAAAGGAGTCATAAGATGGGGTCCCAGTGTATATGCAGAGTCACCTGTAAGGGAAAAGACAGGAGGATGGTAGTCATGCATGTGCCACTTCTGTTGTGCATCATGGGAGGGGATAGTCATGGCTGCCACCCATGTCACTCACCAACCAGCCAGCTGTCCCCATACATGTCCTGCTCAAAATCTTCTGGGATGTTGCTTTGACGGTAGATGTAGCTGTCATGGCTGGACCCGGGGTCTTTGGCACGGACGTGCCATATGAGGTATTTGGCATCGGCTATCACCTGTACGTTGATGGAATGCCAATGCTTCCGATTGCGGTATATGTGCTCTGTGGCACTGGGGGGCTGGAGTGCCACATGTGTGCAATCAATGGCCCCGATGGTGCGTGGGAATCCGTCAATTCTGTAGAAATCTGTCATTGCCTTCTGCCGCAGGTGCACAGTGGTGGGTCTGATGAACTGGTTGGACATGCGTCTGAGGATTGCGGGGACAACCTGGTGCAGACATCTGCTTATGCTGGTTTGTGACATCCCAGCCACCACTCCACTTGTACGCTGGAATGATCCACTGGCCAGGAAATGCAGTGTTGCCAGTACCTTCACCAGTGGCTGCAGTGCACGTGAGCGGTATGTCTGGCTGGTGATGTCATCCTGCAGGGCTGTGGTTATTTCCAGGATGGCAGCAGGGCTGAATCTGAAGATGCGATACACCTCCTCATCACCCATGCCAAAGAGCCTCATGCGCGCTCGGTAGATCCTCTCACGTGCCCCCCTCCTCCTACTCCTCCTTCTATGTGCCTCTTCCTCTGCATACCTTAGTAGTGATAAGACCATGGCTGGCCCTGGCATCATTGGCATACGAATGTCTTGTCCAGTAAGTGTGATTGCTCAGCTAGTCCGTTACGGTGCTGCTGTAGTTGCTCTCCAGCTGACTTGCACACGGCCTTGAGCAAAGTTACCCGTGCTTTTATGAGGGGTATGTTTACTCAAGGCTTTCGAGTTACGCGCACCACGAGTAGCCAACGCCGGACGCGCGTAGTTTCGGGAATACGCGCATCTCCCTCATTTGCATATTTGCATGCTAATTCAATGGGAACTGAATATTTTTCATGCGTAACTATGCGCCTACGCCGCGCTAGCTTAATGCATTTTCGCCGCACAGACGGAAAATTTTTTCGCGCGTATGTGGTTCTGTGTTTACCGCGTATCGATACGCAGGCGAACATTTACTATTACGCCGCGCATATACATTTACGCAGGCGTAGCGCCTCTGAGAATCTGGCCCAGAGACTTTAGCAAGAAGAAGACTTCTTAAACCAGAAAAAATGCGTGTATTGAATGTGACGTACTAATGGGAATTCCCAGCGTGCCTTAAAGGGAAAAAAGATGGACGCAGTACAGTTTTAAAATTTCCTGAAGATTTACGGGACTTCTGTAGCAAATTAGACCTTTCACCCCCTTCCCTATCGGGTTGGGAGGAGAATAATGGGTCAGCAGCAGCTCCGCGCAGCATGCATTGGACTCGTAGTCGGGGGAAGGTAGGGATATTTCTCTTTGTAAATAAATGGGGGATAACTAGATGCGCAAAACACACTAATGTATACTAAAAGACAGATGAACTACAGCAGCAGCCACAACGAAGGGGTGTTCACACACTTAAACAGTATTAAAAGGTTGTATGTTGGGGCGCTCGCTAATTAAGAAAGATAATAGTGACAATAAATAACAATAAATAAATAATCTACAATCAAAAATAGAAAGATATCATGCAATTACCGTATACTAGGTGCATGACAAAATAAACATCAAAAACATGCAACAATAAAGTGCATAAAGGTAATAGGTGCTAATCAGGTGTATCCATACATTGACAATTAATTAATGGCACGCCACTTAATCATAGGGTATGGAGCCGTGCTGATGAGGGTGACTCTGTTTGAGGGTGTTATGCTAAATATCCACCAGGGGAGGGAGTAAGTGAATCATCCTTGCCTATTTTGATACTAGGTGTGATTACTACCTGTAACAGCTGCTGTGTTTGATGTCTGACATTTGAGATCCTAATCTGTAATGTGAGTGTTTACTATGTTTACAATAAAATTATACTGACGTTTTTACACTATTGTGAGCGTTATTGCTTCAATATGTGCCTTGTGGGGAGTCATTGATTCAAATGAAGCGGGGCTTGAACTCTGACTAGGCATTACCTTTGTGGAGATAAGGTGATTTGCAACGCTGCTACAGTTAGAGGGAAAGAGAAGCGGCCATTGGGATTTCACAGAAGGCTTAAATTAAGCCTCTTAGGCCGCGTACACACAATCGAATTTGTCCGCTGAAACTGGTCCGACGGACTAGTTCAGCGGACAAATCCGATCGTGTGTATGGGCTAGCGAGCATGCTTTAAAATTTGTCCGCCGGCGACATGTCCGTCGGATATGTCCGCTGTTTAGTACACTAACCAGCGGACATATCTGCCCGCACAAGCGTCCTATGGATGCGACGCATGCGTGGAAGTTGTTTACTTCCTGGTGCGGTGACATGGCGGCGTCAACAACACCACCACGTCACCGCGCTGTCTGCCGGCGGGGATATTGATCCGATGGTGTGTACACACCGCCGGACGAAAATCCCGAGGAGACATGTCCATCGGACATGTCCCTCCGTGTGTACGCGGCCTAAGAGGTGAGAGTCTGGTGAAACTGGGCACGTGTGGAGTGAAGCTCTTTCTGAGTTATTTCTGAGCACTGCACATTTGGAAAATGTTGTGGACATTTATTCAACGTATCTTTTATTCTATATATTTTTTATTTTTATTTTATCAAATTTTTTTGGATTATATGGTTGGACTCTTGACCCTGAAATGTTGCACTTTTAATGCGTCTTTGCACAATTGCATGAAGCTACTAATATATATTATTGTTTTATTGGACTCATTTTGCACATTTAGGGCCAGATTCAGAGAGCCGTAACTCTGGTGTTAGACTGGAGTAATTTCAAATTACGCGCGTTTTTTAGCTAGTCTGAACCTCAAACCATGAATAGACGGCTGCGGGCTTCAATTCGACTGGATTACGTGTTCGTACGCCTTCGGATCTACGCTGCAGAAAAATTGCGGCCACTGGGTGGACTTCCCGTCGTTTTCCGCGTCGGGGTATGCTAATGAGCTTTTGCCGGTGATCCCAGAAATTACGATCTTCAATCGCAATCTCTTACGACATCTTTAGTCATCTTTTTTTTGCGTAACACTATACCAGCTTTTTGCTGCTCTAATATTAGACAGCCCATGTTAAGTATGGCCGTCGTTCCCGCGTCGAATTTGAACGTTTTCCGACGTCTTATTTTTTACGTAAGTCGTCCGGGAATAGGAATGTTCGTAAACGACGCTACTCAAACAACGAATGACGTAACGACGTGATTTCGCGCAATGCACGGCGGGAAATTTCTGAACGGAGCATGCGCAGTTCGATCGACGCGGGGACGCGCCTAATTTAAATGCTTCACGCCCCCTAATCGCGTATTTCGATTACGCGGCGAGAAATAGACTACGCCGCTATAGCGTACGGGCAAAAATCTACCAGAATTCCATTTAGAGCCTGGTAAAATACGGCAGCGTAGAGTATTTCGATTACGCAGCGCAAAATTAAGTGTATCTGAATCTGGCCCTTAGTGCTGTTTGCCATTAATTAACTGTCAATGTATGGATACACCTGATTAGCACCTATTACCTTTATGCACTTTATTGTTGCACATTTTTTATGTTTTATTCTGTCATGCACCTATTACACGGTAATTGCATGATATCTTTAAATTTTTGATTGTACATTATTTATTTATTGTTATTTATTGTCACTATTATCTTTCTTAATTAGCGAGCGCCCCAACATACAACCTTTTAATTAGGGATCCAGACTAGTTTTTAAAGAAAGTCTTGAGTATAGACCCGCAGATAGATACAACAGGAGGCCCCTCTCGTTTCACAGTTAAAAGACAGAAGGCCGTAAAAATTACTATTGGAACATCAGCTGGTAGATACATGGAGGGTCAGGCACCAAGGAAACAGAGACTACACTTTTTATTCCCCAGTCCATGGGTCATTTTCAAGGATTGATTATATCTTCATAGAACATCAATTATTACCGTCCCTTAAAAGCGTAGAGATTAAAGCAATTACTCTATCTGATCATGCCCCAGTAGTGATTAAGCTAGAAATATATAAAATATGAGGCTAGGGAGGAACTGGAGACTGAATGACTCTCTTATTCAGGACCCGGGGATTTTTAAGAAGGTTGAGCAGGAGATTGAAAATGTATTTGCGGTAAATGATACACACGAAATCTTGCGTACAGCCCCGTGAGAAGCACATAAGGCTGTTATAAGAGGTATATTGATAGGGGCGGGTACAGAGAAAAAGGGAAAGAGGAGAGAAACTTTGCTCTCTATAGAGAGAGATACAGGATTTAGAACAAACGATAGGCCCCAAGGTAACCCAGAGACACAGGAGTTAGTAATAAAAAGGGCGCAAGTAGCAGACCTCTTAGAAGAAGAGAGAGATACCAATGGGGAAATAAATCCGGGAAGTGGTTTGTAAGGGTATCCCTAAAATTAAGAACCGCCAGGGAGAGATGGTCCATTTGTCCCCGAAAATAGTGGAGGTTTTTCATGAATATTATAGCTCATTGTATAATGTGAATCAGAAGGAGGTACGTAGGGAGGGAGAAGTCTGTGAGTACCTAAGAGGCCTTGACCTTCCCATGGTGCGTAGGGAGGAACTGAAGCAACCTGAATCTCTAATTACTACAGAAGAAGTAAGTAGAACATAAATACTATGGCCCTGGGAAGGTCTCCCTGCCCTGATGGATACTTAACTCTATATTATAAGAGATGTCAAAATTTCCTGATCCCTAAACTGTGAGAATATTTCAATGCCCTGGCCGAAGGAGAGAACCTGGGGGAGAAATCTCTACTGGCCCATATAACCCTTACCCTAAAAGAAGGGAAGGATCCCACAGCCCCAGGGAGTTACCACCTAATATCCCTGTTCAATATAGATATAATGATTTTTAAAGACTAAAGCCCCCTCCTACCAAGATGGGTAAATAGCGATCAGGTAGGGTTAGTATCAGGGAGGGAGGTGAAATATAACAGCCTGAAGTCACTGTGTTTGATCCATGAAGTAGAGAGGGAAGACCCCAGGCGCATTCCTGTCGATTGATGCCAAAAAGGCCTTCGACAGGCTGGACTGGTGCTTCATGTTTGGAACATTAAGACATTTGGGTATTGGGGGTTAAAATGATGAAATGGATATCGGCTTTTTATCACCACCCAACGACCAAAATTAGAATAAGTGGGACTCTATCTACACCATTAAATGTATTCAATGGAACAAGGCAGGGGTGCCCCCTGTCCCCAATACTGTTTGTAATAGCACTGGAACCGTTGCTAGCGGCAATTCATAAAAACCCAGATATTGGAGGGGTAAAAGTAGGGGAAAGGGAGTTTGAAATAGCCGCATATGCCGATGATCTGATTTTCTATATGTCTAACCCTAGAATAACAATCTCAGTCATATTAGAAGAGCTAACTAGGTATGGAAAACTGACTAACTTTAAAATAAATATGTCTAAGCCCTGGTTCACACTGGGCTGCGGGAGTGAAGCCGTGCGAGTTTCACTCCCGCTGACAGTCCCGATTTCAGCCGCGATTTAAGAGACATCTGTGCAGGTTTCTGCACAGATGTCAATGTAAATCGCCGCCCCAAATCGCAAAAAGCAGATGCGGCTTCGCACCGATTAGGACGGTGTCATTGCCGACAATTGCCGGCAAATGCCGCGGATTTGACATGTGATTTCAAATCGAACTAAATCGTACCCAGTGTGAACCTGGGCTTAATCAGAGATTTTGAATATTACTGTCTCAAGGGAGGAACAGCAAGCGATCCAACCTAAATTTCCCTTTGTATGGTGTAAGGAGGGATAGGGGTATCTGGGAATAACATTTTAAAATTAGTATTCTACCAAGGCTGACTTATATTTTCCAAATGATTCCAATAACAGTATCCCAGGAATATTTTAAGAAATTAAGATCAATAACATTAAAATATACCGATAATTGGCCAATAGCACGAATCCATTAACTAGAAACACTTTTAAAATTTGGGATGGTTTAGGAAAGACACACCTTTGGGATCACAATTCACCTTTATTATCAATATTGGGCACAAATTACTTTAAGCCAGGGAAAGAGGAACACATATATGTCAACAAATGGGCAAAAAAATAAGAAATGTTATTACAAGATGTAATAAAAGAAAATAGGATTTGCACGTATGAGGTGAAATGCTATTGAAATAACAAGAAAAAAATTACGTTTTATGCACAGATATTACACAAAAATGGGGAAATATGCCACTAGATAAATGGAGGTACACTCAATTACAGTATGTCACACAATCACTGCCACAACCGTTACAGGGAAAAGTATACATGAGTGCAATAGAGAAACTCTCCCCCCCCCCTTAGCTTAAAGCAAAGCATATCCAGAATTTGTAGGATACTAATTAAAGAAATTTAACCAGAATTCCCTCCATACTTCTTCCCATTTCCCTCCATACCTTGGGAAATGGGAAGAAGAGATAGGCCCGCTTACGGATGAGGAACAGAGAAGGAAAATCCTGAGAATGTAGTGCTATTTCTCAGGAGATAAAAAGACAGTGGAAGTGTGATACAAACTCCTGGTGAGATTGTATGTAACTCCCCAGAGGGCGTACAGGATTGGGGCAGAGGGACCTCAACTTGTTGGAGGGGATGTGACGCCCCGAGAACCTTTGTGGACCTCTGGTGGGAATGCATAAAGATCCAACCCTATTGGGATGGAGTCCTGCCAGCAATCTACCAAATTACAGGAGAACAGATCCAGAAGAACCCCTGGAACTGCCTATGTCATGATACAAAGAAAACGGCCCTCCAATATAAGAATACTTTAATCCCATTTCTCTGAAATGTGGCCAAAGGCCTGATCCCGACTCTCTGGAGGTCTCATGAAGCCCCCAGTATGAATGACTGGGCTGCAAGGGTTGAAATGATAAGAGTTATAGAGGAAAATATCCACTTAGAGGAAGACTCATTGGAGAGATTCTAAATAATATGGGGGAAATGGCAGGAGTTCAGGGAGTCGAGAATTTAGAGGACCTGTGAAAGCAGGGAACCAAGGAGGGAAGGAGGAAGCAGGTTTTTTTTTCTCTTGGGGACGGTTTTGTGTAGGGGTGGGGAGAATAGGGGTGGAGGGTAGAGATGAAGGAATAGGATGTCTTTTAACATGTGATTGCAATTTCTATGGCTATATAATAAAAATGTGAATATTAAAAAAAAAGACCACCTCAACAATGCCCGTTAAACGCCTTGCAAAAATCACTCAATCGCTAATCATTCTTCAGTGATTTTTCTTTCCAAGGATATTTTTGTTTTTCCCAAAATTATACCCATAGCAAAATTGGTTTAACCAGTTTGACCAAAATCACTCCACTTGTCCCAGATAGCAACATATTGGGCCGGATTCTCAGCTGAGATACGACGGTGTATCTCAGATACACCCTCGTATCGCAGTTTTTTTCAATGGGTATCTATGCGAGTGATTCTTAGAATCACTTACGCATAGATACACGAAAGATCTGACAGGTGTAAAGCAATTACACCGTCGGATCTTAGATGTAATGACAACGCCGGCCGCTAGGTGGCCTTTACGTTGTTTTCTCATTTGCCTATGCAAATGAGCCTAATACGCCGATTCCCGAATGTTTTTGCGACGCGGCGACGTAGTTTACGTAGGTTGCGTACGCGTAAGGTTACCCCTGCTATATGAGGGGTATGTTTCCGAAGTGCCGTCGTTGCCATGTTAAGTATGGCGTCGGGTCAGCGTCGTCTTTTTCCGTCGGTTACGTCGTTTTACTAAGCCGTTCGCGAATAGGGAATTGCGTAAGTGACGATCATGTCGTTTTGACGTCGGTTTCAACGACGCTTTCCGACATGAGCTGGAGCATGCGCACTGGGCTTTTTTCCCGGCCGGCGCATTCGCACTTCGTTTGACGCGGGGGCGCGCTTAATTTAAATACAGCACGCCCCCTCCTTCAGTATTTGAATTACGCGGCCTTACGACGCCGCATTTACGCTACGCCGCCGAAAATTACGGAGCAAGTGCTTTGAGAATACGGCACTTGCTCCAGTAATTTGCGTAGACGTAGTGTAAATGCGATACGATACGCTACGCCGCCAGATACGCCATTTTTTGAGAATCTGGCCCATTGTTCTTAGTTTCGTGCTTTTAACCCTGACATGATAATACTGTTTTCAAATTTTACACTCCAGCTGTATTTTAGGGTACTGTGCATTGGTGTCTGGGATCTATGTTTTTCTTTTTTAATAATTATTTTTATTTTGTCTTGTCCTAACAAATCTGAAATATTTTTTTCATTTTTTTTTCTCTATTTGTTTTAAAACAGGAAAGTGGCACTTAGGTGTAAATTGTGAATCAAGGAATGACTTTTGCCACCATCCATTAAATCACGGCTTTGATTATTTTTTTGGTACTCCTTTTACTCTTATTAATGATTGTGAAGCCTCAAGACCAAGTGAAATGCTATTGAATAACAAGAAAAAAATTAAGTTTTATGCACAGATATTCACCATCACTGTGCTTACATTACTAGTTATCAAACTTTTACAGATAATTGTTATTCCATGGAAGCTTTTTATTTTTGCATTTTTTGGTTCAATTTTTTTTCTATATTGGTATGCAGCCCTTGCATTTTTATCACACTGGAATTGCATAATAATGAGAAACTTTGACATTGTCGAACAACCAATGGATCTGGAGTTAAAAGTTAGCCAGATAGTTGAGGAGGCCAAAGCATTTATTACCAGGTAAGAATAAACATACAGTATTATTGTTACAATATAGCACCAGTATAGGTTTATAGGTTTTAGAGTTTTATATTTAAAGTGGACTGGTGCTTTGTCTATGAAGCGCAAAAGCAACAGGTTCCCTTTAATAAATGGTGACTTTAGCTACAAATCCTTCCTTTCTTTTTGCTTCTTTTCCTCTCCTGTTTCATTCAGCTGTCATGAGTGAGGAATCATTTGCCCTGTGTAAGTGCTACTCTGAAGCTTGCACAAGCCAGATAAGTCTCCCTCCAGGCTCCTACTCTATGTGACAGCCCTAGCCTATCTTTGTCACATTCTTCCCCATGCCTGGAAATGATGGATAGATTTCCTCACTGTCAATCAAGAAGAGCCGACTAGCGTTCGGCTCTTCTCGGCGCCTGCGCACAGACCCAGGAGCTGACTGCGCAGGCGCCGTAAATAGCCGGTCCTAGTTCGGCTTTTTTCGGAGGGCGTGACGCGGCTATATACGGCGCCTGCGCAGTCAGCTTCTGGGTCTGTGCGTAGGCGCCGAGAAGAGCTGAACGCTAGTCAGCTGTTTCCGGAAGGCATGACGCCTTATAGCGGCGACATACACCGTGCTGCGCCCAAAATTAAATGATCTATTATAAAGTAAGTACATGGATTAAAAAAAAAAAAAAAACAGCATACTGGCGCTGATGCCAGTATGCTGGATGGGATGAAAGAAAGTGGTTTTAAGGGTGGAACTCCGCTTTAACCTACAAGAAAGCCTAGATTAAGGCTTACCTGTAGGTGCTTGAAATATCTCCCAGACCTGCACGGTGTAGGAGATATTTGCAAATCGCCATACGGCGATTTCTTCTGCACATGTGCCAATTCTATCTTGGGTCATGCTGTTAAAGGCGGCTCTCGCGCGCGTGTGTAGAAATGACGTCACGCGACTCCAGCCAGTCACAAAGCCAGAGTTCGCAGCCCCAGGAGGAAGACGGGTGAAGAATGGATTCTCACTACTAGCGAGGAAGACAGGGACATCGCGGGCTTCTCCTGCAGGTAAGTGTCACATAATGGGCTACTATGCAATGCATAGTAGCCCATTATGCTTTACCTTTACAGGGAAACAAAGAGGAAGTAACACCCATGAGGGTTTACTTTCTCTGTAAGTCTTCGGCAGAATGGCCTAAAGAAAATTATAGAAGGTAAGAAAGGTACCAAATGAGTTTAAATCACTCTCGCTTTCAGACTTAAACACCTGAATTCAGCCTGTATTCAACTATTTAAAGGGCTCCAAATTACATTGAAAGATCATCCCAAAAGTATATCTGTGCTTCTTAATGCAAAGAAAAGCAACAGATTAATTTAAATGGCAACCTCCCCAACTTACTGTCCTTTTTTCTCTGTCACTGCTCAGTTTACCTGCAGGAGCCGACGTCAGCGTGCCGCTCTAGGCTCACCTAGGCCGCTGCCGGGGCTAAGGTTTCTGTTCACACTTGTACTTGACTGTACTAGGGCCTGGAAAAAAAAAATGGTTGCCACTCGGGCAACCTATTTTGGGAGGAAGGAGAGAGAGTCACATTCTCCACATACTCCCCTTTTTTTAGCCCTAAGCTTAGCAAATAACAAATTGTGAACAAATTATATATATGCCGTTCAAGGTGCTTTGTCAGAAAGTACTATGACAGTAGATGATATCCTACCAAAAGGACCCTGGCTCTTTGCCCAGTGCACCAGTAGACATATTAGCATGCATAGTACAGTTGCAGTGCACCTGGAAAGTATTCCCAGCGCTTCACCTTTTCCAAATTTGTTGTGTTACAGCCAAGTTGGATTAAAGCGGAAGTGGAACTTCCACTCATTTGTTTCCTCTCCCCCTCCGGTGCCACAATTGGCACCTTTCTTTGACAGGTATCCTGCTCTTACTTCCAGGAGCAAAAGCCGTGGATATTGACGTCACGGCTTGGCTCCCTCCTCTTCCCCCTGTCACCGGGCCAGTAGGAGAGAGGAGTGGAGCTTCCCGCATGTGCAGTAGGGTTTCAGGCTTGAAGCCGTAAGGCTACACTGCCGGGTTCACTTAACCGCAATGGTGGTAGCATCACCCGACAGCTGATGGAAACATTAGCTACGATGACGACATCGCTGGACTCCAGGACAGGTAAGTGTCCTATTATTATAAGTCAGCAACTGCAGTATGTGTAGCTGCTGGGTTTTTAGTTTTTGCAGTGGTTGGCGGAACACTGCTTTAAATTCATAATTTTCCTCAAAATTCTACAAACAATATTTCACAGACCCCTTTCACACTGAAGACGCTTTACAGGTGTTTTAGTGTTAAAGTAGTGCCTGTAAAGCGCCTGTAAACTGCCGACCCTGTCTCCCCAGTGTAAAAGCCTAAGTGCTTTCACACTGGGGTGGTGCGCTTGCAGGACAGACAAATAAGGCCTGAAAGTAGTGTCTTTGGCATACACCGCTCCTAAACATCCTAAACATCCCCTGCCATTGAAATCAATGGGCGGTGATGCCAAAGTGCCTGCAAAACGCCTTTCAGGCGCTATTAACCCCTTCTTTGGAGTTAAAAGCGATCCGCTCCAGCCCGCACATCGTCGATAATGCAGCCCGTGCCCCCGTGTGAAAGGGCTCATAAGACAACATTAAAGAGGTTTGTTTGAAATTTTTCCAAATGTATTAAAAATAGAAAACTAAAAAATCCCATGTAAATAAGTATCCACACCCTTTGCCATGACTCTTACAACTGAGCTCAGGTGCATCCTTTTGCCACTGATCATCCTTGAGATGTTTCTACAACTTGAGTCCACCTGTGGTAAATTCAGTTGATTGGACATGATTTTGAAAGGCACACACCTGTCTATTTAAGGTCCCACAGTTAACAGTGCATGTCAGAACACAAACAAAGCCATGACGTCCAAGGAATTGTCTTTAGACAGGATTGTACCAGGGCACAGATCTGGAGAAGGGTACAGAAACATTTCTGCAGCATTAAAGGTCCCAATGAGCACAATGGCCTCCATACTCTGTTAATTTGGAACCGCCAGGACTCTTCCTAGAGCAGAAAAACTGAGCGATCAGGGGAGAACGGCCTTAGTCAAGGAGGTGACCAAGAACCTGATGGCCACTCTGATAGAGCTCCAGTGTTTTTCTGTAGAAAGAGGCGAACCTTCCAGAAGAACAACCATCTCTGCTGCACTTCACTAACTAGTCCTGTGTGGTAGAGTGGCCAGATGGAAGCAACTTCTTGATAAAAGGCACATAACAGCCCATCTGAAGCTTGCCAAAAGAAACCTAAAAGACTCTTAGACCATGAGAAACAAAATTCTCTGGTCTGAAGTAACAAAGATTGAACTCTTTGGCCTGAATAGTAAGTGTCAGGTCTGGAGGAAACCAGGCATCGCTCAAAAGCTGGCCAATATCATCCTTACAGTGAAGCATGGTAGTGGCAACATCATGCTGTGGGGATGTTATTCAGTAGCAGGAACTGGGAGACTAGTCAGGATCAAGGGAAAGATAAATGCAGCAATGTACAGAGACATCCTTCATGAAAACTTGCTCCTGAGCTTTCTGGGCCTCAGACTAGGACGAAGGTTCATCTTCCACTATTACCCTAGGCACCCCGGTAGACTTATGGCTACGGGACAACTTTGTGGAATGTCCTTGAGTGGTCCAGCCAGAGCACAGACTTGAACCAGATTAAACATCTCTGGAGAGATCTGAAAATGGTTGTGCACCGACGCTCCCCATCCAACCTGATGGAGCTTAAGAGGTCCTGCAAAGAAGAATGGGAGAAACTGCCCAAAAATAGGTGTGCCAAGCTTGTAGCATCATACTCAAAAACACTCAACAACAAAAACCTGGGGAATGCCCAGGGAATAACCAAGCCTACTTACCGACCAGCTAGCAGAACAACCAATTAACCTGTCTAACAGTGTGCGTTAAAAACAGGGGTTTTGTCCGCACGCATTTGCAAACGCATGCGTGAGCCACAGAGCCGCGCCAAGGCACCCCATAATTCTGTGGTCCTAACACTAACAGTGAGTGTCCTCACAATGGAGGCACATGCATTTTAATGGATAGATAGGGGCAGGTGGACTGAAGTGGAGCCACCCCTCATTAAAGCGGATGGTTCACAAATACAAAAATATTAAAAGCCAGCAGCAACAAATACTGCAGCTGCTGACTTTTAATATTAGGACACTTACCTGTCCTGGAGTCCAGCGCCGTCCGCAGCAGAGGATGAGCGATCGCTCATCACCCTGCTGCTCCCCCCTCCATCCACGGTGAGGGAACCAGGAAGTGAAGCGCTGCGGCTTCACTGCCCGGTTCCCTACGGCGCATGCGCGAGTCGCGCTGCGACCGCGATTGGCTCCAGCTGTGTGCTGGGAGCCGAGTGTTCCCAGCACACAACGGGCGGGAGACGGGATGTGATGTAATGCCCGTCTTTTGCCCGTGAATGCTGGGCCGGAAGTGGGTGCAGATACGTGTCTATCTGCACCCCCCTCCCCCCTGAAAGGTGTCAATTGTGACACCGGAGGGGGGGAGTGTTCGGATCAGCGGATCTTCACTTTAGGGTGGAGATCCGCTTTAAAGGTACAGGAGCACACCAAGCACCCAGCGTATAGCACAATGGCTGAAAAGATGTTGGTGCACTGCTGGACCAATATAAACACCACAGGTGAAACAAAGCGTATCCACTGCCCCTATCTATGGCTGGCAATCGCAGTAAGTAGCAATGGAAGGCTAAAACAGATAACAACAAAAACCTGGGGAATGCCCAGGGAATAACCAAGCCTACTTACCGAGCCTGTAATTGGTGCCAAAGGCGCTTCAACAAAGTATTGATCAAAGGCTGTGAATACTTTTGTACATTTGATTTGTTTCGTTTTTTGTTTTCTTTTAATTTGCAAAGATTACAAACAAACTTCTTTCACGTTGTCATTATGTAAATAAAATGACTGATCATCTATGTAGGGTCTTTCTGGGAGAAAAAAAACCCATAAAATTACATATAGATAGACCCTAAGGGTCTGGTATGGATTTGGAGGGTAACCCCAGCCAAAATATTAAAAAAAACAGTGTGGGGTGCCCTCAGAATCCATACCAGACCCTTATCCGGGAATGCAGCCTGGCAGGTGAGGAAAGGGTGGTCGAGCAAGTGCCCCCCCTCTCCTAAACCAAACAAGGCCACATACCCTCAACATGGGGATGGGTGCCATGGGGCAGAGGGCCCCCAGATCCTGCCTCCCTTTATGTGAATGAGCATGGGGTACATAGTACCCCTACCCATTCACCAAAAAAGTGTACAAACAAGAGACAAGTTTTTAACAAATCCTTTATTTAAAAAAAAAAAATAATTTAGTCCCTTGATGTAAATTCATCATCAATGATGTCGTCTACTGACCTGGGACGGTCTCTAGCTGAATGCCTCCTCTGGTCTTTGACAATTCTTATATATGTAACCTGACAACATCACCTGGTGACCATGCCCACTTGTGACTTCACATGCCCAGCATGCACCAGTCTGTGATGTCAGAAGGGGCGGTGCAACGGGTGCAGGTGATGCAGCCAAGTGGTCCCGCCCCTTATCTATATAAGAGATGTCAAAGCACAGAGCAGGCATTTGGGGGGGAGGACATCCAAGGAGGTGGAGCACTTGTGTTTTTCGGGTCAGCGATCGGCGTGAATAACAAAGGATTTACATCGATGGACACTATTTTTATTTTTTTTAATAAAGGAATTGTCAAAAACTTGTCTCTTGTTTTTATTACTTTTTGACACTTTTTTGGTGACTGGATAGGGGTACGATGTAACCAATACTGATTCACATGAGGGGGGGGCATCTGGGGAGACCCTTGTTCTAGATACAGATAAGCCCCCTATCCGCAGACACACCCACAACCACCGGCCACAGTTGTGGGGATGAAGGCCATTGTCTCCATCAACATGCCCCAAAGCACCCACCCCCCATGTTAAGGGCATGTGGCCTGGTATGGTTCAGGAGGGGGGGACTTTTACTGACCTGCCAGGCTGCATGCTCGGATAAGGGTCTGGTGTGGATTTTGGGGAAGACCAATTGCCATTTTCTTTTTTTTTTGGTGGATTTCCCCTCCTGGACTTTTGATAGCGAGGTGCTGGCAATTGTAACCACGAGTCATTTAAAATGGGAATTTATTCTTTTTTTTTCTTTAGAAATTTTATTTTTGCTGCAGCATGTTTTATGCATGCTACAGGCGCGCCACTTTACACGTACATTAATGGGACCCCCCAGCACTATATTTAAAAGATTTTTTTTTTATTGTTGCACTTTAAGCATAATTAAAATCACTGCTCCTGAATAAACAATTGTTTAAAAAAATTGCATTGTTACATGTTCCTGAGGGCAGTACCCAGATCCCCATACACCTTTTATGGCCAATTGCTTGCATAGAAGCCTTCAAAATGGGCACTTTTTTCTCTTTGGCTTCCGTAGACTTCAATGTGATTTGCCGTTCGGGTTAGAACATTTCCCCTGTTCCAGAGTTCTGCTGCAAACTGAACAGGGGGGTGTTTAGCCCATCCAATCCCTAGCAATGCTATTTTGGGATCTAAACAAACATGTGTGGAACATAAGCTTTAAACACTCTCACTATCGATGCAATTTGGGGTATCGCCACTGCATATGCATAAGTTTACGTTATGGAGCTTGAAGGCAGATCTTTCTATTTTAAAATCTGTCATTGATTAATATAAGCATGTGTCCATACAAGGGGAGTGATGTCACTAGAATCCTGCCCCTTAAAACCACTTCCTGTTCTATCCAAAAAAAAAGAAAAGAAAAAGGTTTTGATGTCAGATGCACTTTAAGTCCATTTACAATTTTTTTTTTCTTTTAGGAATAAAAATGGGCCATTTCTACTGTTTGTATCTTTCTTGCATACACACACTCCTTATTATACCACTGAGAAGTTTAGAGGAAGAAGTAAACATGATTTGTATGGAGACAATATAGAGGAAATGGACTGGATGATTGGTAAGTTAATTTCTACCCTGTTTAAAAGAAATGTACTGTATATTATTTTAATGATTTTTAGAAATAGGGACACTAATTTAAATAGTCTTATCAATATATGTACATTTTTTTAAACTTTTCTTCTACGTGAATCTGTTTTATTTTATATGTACATGAGGGTATATGTACTCATTAAAATGCAGTCTCTACTAGAATGGTTGTGCTTTACTGTTACATTTTACAATGCACCTAAAACTTGGTCCCCTCATAGCTAAAAACAGTGGAGGACTGTGCTGGGGGGCAGTACTAAAAAGGTATGTTGGGCCAAAGAGATCTTTTCATTAAGACCGGGTTCACATATTTCACCAGTTTAAATGGGATTCAGGTCCAAATGTGAGAACCTAGCCTAAGTGAAAACAAAAGTGACATGCTAGTAAACTAATGCAGCCCCCACATTTAGTAAGGACTGGCAAGATGTATTACATTTTTGTTTTGTGGCTTTATTAGCTAACTTGATACAAACGTTATAAATGTTTTTTGATATTTAAGGGGAAATCCTAGAAGCTATTGATAAAGAAGGCTTAGTGAATAATACGTTTACCTACTTTACGTCAGACCATGGGGCACATTTGGAAGGAATGGAAGGAAGTCCTCATCTGAAAGGCCACAATGGAATTTACAGAGGTAACGACTCATATGCCATTATGAATCCTTTGTTTTATTTATTTTTTTATTAAAAAGATGCGCTGTACTGAGGCTACTGTAGTGATGTCATGAGTGCTTGGTGGTGCCGTACCAGGCTAAGGTGTAGGGCCCTGTTGGCACTCAGGATAGAAGGGATGCCAGCAAAAGAAAAACTCCAGTGAGCAATGGACATTTAAGCATAAGACTGTCACTCACCATAGCTGATCCTGGTATGGATGTATACATGTGAAAGCCTCAGTCAATGCCACTCCCCGGATCATGCCCCCTGCCATGTTTTGCCCCACCCACGGGGGTCCCTTGTTTTCACATGTATACATCCATACCAGGAGCGGCTAAGGTGAGCGGTGGACTTATACTGTAGAGAAGTGATCATTGCTCTGTCTGTTTATTTAGTATGTGTATCCAATGACCTCTGATGAAGTGTGTTTATTTTGCCCTTTTAAATTGTGGCCCCTTTGGGCTTAGGTCATCAAGTGTGACCGGCCTATTACAGGGTTTTATTGGGAAAGCCCTTTAGAAAAGCACATGGAAAGGGAGATGGAGGGAAGTGGATCTCTATTCATGGGGCACAGAATGTATGTTAATGTAGAATCCTATCATTGAGACATGTTCTGAGGACTGTACAATGTATTAATGTTCCTGTTTGGAAAATATAAAAAGTTTGATGGTTCACTGGATTGTACTTATTCCTAACATTTAATATATAGGCTTTTGATAACATTACCATGTGGATTATTCTCTGTGGTATTGACATATTTTCTCAAACGGAACTGCATTTATTATACACAAGACCCAGTTGATTGGAGGTAAGGGCTTCTATTGAAGATTTAGGAAACTATTTAATAAAAATAGACTACTTATGTTATTTACTAAATGCTGTATTGCATTACAAAATCTTTGTTGTACTAAATAAAAAAACTAAACAAAATGCACTGACATCTAAGGCCTCATACACACGATCAAATCTGTCTGCTGGAAACGGTCTGCTAGAGTACGGGCAAACAGACGGATTTGGCCACCCGACAGATTTCAAAGCATGCTTTGAAATCTGTCGGCTGGGAACCCGTCCACCCGACATGTCTGCTGGTTAGTACGCTAACCAGCAGACATGTCTTCTCGCACACGCGCCGAATGATTTCGACGCATGCGCGGAAGTGTTTTACTTCCTGGTGCGGTGACGTGGTGGCGTCAACGTCACCGCCACGTCACCGACACGTCAGCGTGCTGGCTGGGGTTTTTGGTTTGCTCGTGTGTACACGCGAGCAAACCAAAATATCAGCAGACAGATCTGTTCAAATCGGTCGGTCCGACCGATTTGAACAGATAGATTGACTCGTGTGTACGAGGCCTAACAGCTACTCTTAGTATCTAGTAAACATCATACCATGACCTTCAAAAGGTCCTTACTAATTATATACAGTATATATATCCTGGATATGGATGTAATCCAAAGTTTAAAAGTATACAGGTATGGACTTCTCCAATGTAGGAGTTATCTTCAAATTAAATACAAGTGATGTCCATAAAGTAATATGTTTCCTTGTTTTTCTTTCTTTCCAATATGGCGGCCCCACTGTGCACATGACGTCATGCCACTGCGCATGCTCAGCGCCATAGGTGCTTTGTGAAGTCATCATACACGATGCACTTGGACGTCCGCTCTTAGGGCATACTTTATGTATATTTGTATATAACCTACATAAATGAATGTCTGTTGTTCTCTGTGACATAAATCTTGTCTGGTCTGAATCTATAATATTTCTGAGCACGGGTTGTATTCTTAATGTTGATATCTTTGTCAGTATTTTAAGAACTATATTTAATAACACAATTGGCCTATATGAGGAACATAATTTTGGATCTTTCGTTTCTTTATATATTAATGTTATATGTGGCTCTCTCATTGAATCTGGGAGAGCCCCTTTTGATAATCCGCTTGAAAATACTTCTGCTAATTTGGGAGCTATTAAAGCTTCATATTTTTTATAGAATTCCACCAGAATTCCATCTGGGCCTGGTGACTTTTCATCTGGAAATGTAAGTATGGCCTCCATCATCTCCTCGGTCGTAATAGGACAGACCAATGCCCTCCTCTCCCAGTCCAACAACCACCCGAGAGCTACCCGGTCTAAAAGATCTGTCATAGCTTCCAGGCGGAAGTCGGAGGGGAGAGAGAGGCATACAACGAACTATAGTATTCTCTGAAAGCCTCCCTTATCTCCTCAGGTTCTTTTACTTTCTGTCCATTTAAAGTCTCGATTTCTGGTATAATTGTGGTTTGGTATTCTTGTTGTGCTAAACTCGCCAATAATCTCCCACTTTTATCTCCTCGCTCAAAAATACTCTGTCTATTTCGAGCCTTGTTATTTCCTCCATATGCAGATGTAAATCTCTTTGTGCGGCCATCATTAGATCAAAGTTAATGCCACTAGAATCTTGACCATACTTTTCCTTCTGAAGTTCTATCTGACTTTGCAACTCCTGTATCTTAATCTTCTGTTTTTTATTGATCGCCAAAATATTTGAGATATATTGTTCCCACAAATACGCTTTAAACGCATCTCATACAATATCTACCAAGGTCGATCCTGCATTATTCTCCCAGTATTCCATTATTATAAATGTAATTTTTTTCTGCTATTTCTGGATATAACACCCAGTACGGAGTCAATCTTTACAGGGATGCATTTCTCGGAGTAGGAATGTGTACTGTCATGTCATATTGAGAGGGGAGCGATCTGAAAGGCCACTCGGTAGATATGTAGCTTTCGCAATGTCTGCCAACATTGCGGAATTTGCAAATGCTAAATCTATCCTAGACGCTGTTTTATAGGAGGCAGAGAAACAGGAGTACATTCTTTTTCCAGGGTTCTTCCATCTCCAAACCTCTGTTACCCCCATCGCCTGCGCCCAATTATACAAATCTGCAGAGTATTGTTAAGGAGGTTTTGGTCTATCGAACTCTTGTGATAAGACAGAATTAAAATCTCCAATAAACAATAACTTGGGAGATATTGAATGATTTTTTCCATTATCTCATTCAAAACTCCCACCGAAAACGGAGGTGGGATATACACTGCCACTGTAATATACCTCTGTTGTCCAATCACATATAGCAGAATATAGCCACCGTAATTAGGGCCAGGTGAGAGACCACATAAAAGCTGTGAGCGGCGCCTCACCTGGACATTGCCATCATCTGTACTTGACATTGCCATCATCTGTACCTGACATTGCCATCATCTGTACTTGCCATCATCTGTACCTGACATCTACTGCTGCTGTATGTGAGACTTCCTCCCTGCTTGCCCCTGTTTCGCTGTATCTTCTGAGCGAGCGGCACACACTCCCCGGCGGCCATCTTGGGGGAGGAGTTGTGGGCGGCACCCTTAGCGCTGGCAGAGCGTTGGGGGCGTGGCCACCGTAATTAGGGCCAGGTGAGAGACCACATAAAAGCTGTGAGCGGCGCCTCACCTGGACATTGCCATCATCTGTACTTGACATTGCCATCATCTGTACCTGACATTGCCATCATCTGTACTTGCCATCATCTGTACCTGACATCTACTGCTGCTGTATGTGAGACTTCCTCCCTGCTTGCCCCTGTTTCGCTGTATCTTCTGAGCGAGCGGCACACACTCCCCGGCGGCCATCTTGGGGGAGGAGTTGTGGGCGGCACCCTTAGCGCTGGGCAGAGCGTTGGGGGCGTGGCCACCGTAATTAGGGCCAGGTGAGAGACCACATAAAAGCTGTGAGCGGCGCTCGCGGCAGCGAGCGCGGCAGCGGGCGCTCGCGGGCGGGCGCGCCCTCTGGCGCGCCCGAAGGGCGCGACATAAGGGTGCGGCGTCTGCGGGCGTCCGCGGGAGGCTGAGGAGGTCGGGGAGGCACTAACGATTGTTAGGTAAGATACGGAAATAATTTAAATATAATCTGTTTTAAAGAATACTAATATTTGTTAAAGAGGGACATATGGGTATCTTAGCTATTTTTTAAGTATTTGTAATAAGTGTTTGATTTTTAAACTGTTTTAAAATGACACAATTTTATTATACACGGAGGGAATTACTGTTACTAAATGATGGCCGCAATGGATCACTTGATCAAAGGTCCATTGAAGCTATCATTAATAATACAATTGAGAAAAATGATAAAGGTAGCAATAGGGACGTTAAAATTAATACTAATGAAATACAAAATCAAAATAAAATACTACCCAAAAATAAAAATAAGATATACGAAATAGAAATTAGAGCTGTATTGATTAATGTACGTTCTATAGTTGCTCATGCTAGGGAATTACGAGAGTTTATTGAGCAAAATAATATTCACATTACTATGGTAACTGAAACATGGTTACAGTTACATAATCTTAATTGTTTATCTGATGCTATCCCCGATAATTATGAGATACATTATCAATTGCGGGGAGAGGAAAGGGGGGGGGCACGGCCATTATATATAATTCTAAATTTAAAATAAAGAAATTACTGGAATTTAATCAACAAGGCTGTGAGTTCTTATTGACACAAATGATGATTAATACAAAATCTGTGATGAATATAGCTACGGTCTATATTCCACCTAATAAAATTGAAACTGGACTTAAAAGTTTGATTACTAATATAATGGAATTAGCTACTAGATCCCAGCCATTGCTTTTGGTGGGTGACTTCAATGTTTGGTTGGAGGAACCTACCAAACCAAATTCACGTTTATTATTGGATACATGCGAAGCACTAGAGATGACAAGACTGATTACACCAAACACCCACATAAAGGGACATACCCTGGATGGGGTGTTCTTCAAAGACATCACTGTTGTATTTAGTGATATACTTGAAGTACTGTGGTCAGACCACAATGCAGTCTTGTTTGAAATTCATCTAGATGATAATGGTATTTCTGATAGTAAACAAAGCAATCAAACCATTAAAGTTAGATCATATGTAAATTTTCCTATAGAAAAATTTAAGCAGTTACTACATATTACTCAACCTAATCTAACTAAATTGAATGTTGACCAAAAGATGACAATTATTGATAAGTGGCTTGAAACCAATTTGGAGCAAGTTGCTCCATTAAAGGACAAAAAAATTAAAAACGAAATTAAGAAACAAAATAAATGGTTTAATGAAGCACTTAACATAATGAAAAAACGTGGACGAGCATTAGAAAGACAATGGAGGAAGACAAATTCCAATTACGACAAAAATCAATGGAAGTTCCATAACCGGAATTATAAAAAATCAATCTATAATGCTAAAAAATCCTTTATTTCTGAAAGCTTATTAGATGCATTAAACCAATCCAAGGAATTATTTAGGGTGGTTAAGCAGTTGGCTAAACCTGATGTACTGAACTTCCAAATTACTAACCCCCATATTTTTGTAAATGAATTAGCCGCTCACTTTCATAATAAAATTGCGGATATTCATACAAAGTTAAAGAAAGGAAGGGATAGATACCCAAAAGAAAAATGCAATATAAATAAAAAATCCTTGGAACCACCGATTAAGGTTTGGTTTCAAGATTTTAAATTAATTAGTGCAGCTGAAATCATTAAAGCAATGAGAACAGCTAATACTAACTCTCCTGTTACTGACTGCTGCCCAGGCAAACTGATAAAGGCATGCAGTGAAGAAATAGCATTGGTCTTGGCTGACCTATTCAATACTTCATATCTAGAAGGCTCATATCCTACTATGTTTAAATCATCATTGATTACTCCGGTAGTCAAGAAGAGAGAGGGTGATATAAACGATAAAAATAACCATCGACCTATAGCAGGCCTACATTATCTGGCTAGACTCTATGAAGGTGATGCACGCACCCAGCTTCAACAGTTTGTCGAGGAGCAGGCATTGCTGGATGTGAAACAATCTGGCTTTAGACCACGGCACGGAACCGAGACTACATTAATCGATGTCACGGATTCCTTGCTGATGGCTAAAGATAACAACCAAGATTCCATCCTAGTAATGCTGGACCTCTCGGCGGCTTTTGACACTGTGGACCATGGGATCGTTTTACAGCGGCTGCGGGAGGTTGCGCATGTAAAGGGAACTGCCCTCAGATGGTTTTCATCTTTTTTGGAGGGCAGAAGTCAGAGGGTACGCCTGGGGAGCCACTTCTCCGAAAGTCGACCTGTTGAGTGTGGAGTTCCCCAGGGGTCCCCCCTTTCCCCGTTGATATTTAACATTTACGTGCGCCCCCTCTTGGCCCTTATTCGGTCCCATGGTCTGCAGTGTCAGAATTACGCTGATGACACCCAGCTCTATTTGAGGGTGGGAGCGGGATCACTTGATACAGCCACAAAAAAACTTACTGATTGCCTAAAAGGAGTGGAACGTTGGATGGGAGAAAACTATCTGGCGTTAAACAAATTAAAAACTGAAGTACTCGTGGTCAGGAGTTCCGTAAGCGAGATACCTCAAAATTGGACACTGCCATGGCAAGACATGGATGGTAATGGTCCAGGCTGCAGTAAAGTGGTTAAAAATCTGGGATTTTATATAGATGAGGATCTGCTATTTTTGCCACACATTAATCAAGTCACCAAGACTGTTATGTACAAATTAAAAGTACTACGTAGGATCCTTGTGTATTTAGCTCCTATGGATCGCCCTAAAGTTATTGCTGCCCTGGTCTTTCCTCATTTAGACTATGGTAATGCACTTCTAGTGGGCATCCCGGGAACATATATACAAAAACTACAAAAATTACAAAATTTTGCAGTTCGTATTGCAACTGGACTGAGAAAAAGAGATCCAACATCAGAACAATTAAACAGTCTGGGGTGGTTAACTGTCGATAAACGCATTAAATTAAAAATAGCATGTTTAATGTATAAAACATTTAATGCTATGACGCCAAAATATATAATGGATAAGGTTGTCAAACATGTTCCAACGCGACAGTTACGCGAAGATGGATATTATCGCGTAAACATCCCAAAAATAAAGAATATCCGAATTGGTGGTCGCTCATTCTCATACCAAGCGGCGGTGCAATGGAATGCTCTGCCGATTGATATTAGAAGGGCAAAAACTTTTAACCAATTCAAAAAAATGATGAAAGGTCACCTACGCAACCCTGGATCTGATTAGATTATGTAGTTTGATTGAGTACTGTATATAGAAAAATGTAGTCAGTGATATTTGGTATGTGAATTTTGTAATCTAACTCTAAAAATGAACTATTTTAGATATGGATGCCCTAGATGAATGAAAAGTTAATTAACCTAAATGTATATTAATGGACTCAATGTGACAAATTTTTTTTCCTCCTTTTAATCATGTTTTAGATTTTCTATGTTCTATATGTCTGAACTATGTTGATTTTGTTTCTGATGGCCTCGCAACGAAACCATTAAATTTGTTGTAAAGCGAGTAATTAAGAAATAAAAACAAACAAACAAACAAACAATGACATATAGAAAAATTACATATTTTCCATTTATATCTATGTAGGCCTTCTCTTTTTCTCCAGGAAAGGATTTATTTACCAGAACTGATACCCCCCTAGCATAGGATAAATGAGTAGAATAGTATGTTTTTTGTATCCAAGCTTTTTTAACATGATTCTTTTTTTCCCCATTAGATGTGTCTCCTGCAATATAACAAGAGGGTATAATTCTTTGAGTTTAGTCCCTGAACATTCCAGGAAAACACAAAGGGCCAGATTCAGGTAGATTGGAGCATCTTTACTTTGGAGTAACGTTTCTCATTTACGTTACTCCGCCGACACTTTCGGCGCAAGTACTGTAATTCACATAGCACTTGCTCCTAAACTTGCGCCGGAGTAACGAAAATGCGCTGGTGTAACCCGACGCAAGTGGAAGTGGGTGTGATCATATGTAAATGATGGGCGGAGCCCAGCGCAGAGGCTTACGTTCAGCGCATCATCCACGGAGCATGCGCAGTAAGTGAGGCTTCACTCGGCCCCCTGTGCGCATGCTCACAACTTCCGTCGGCACCACTTCACGGGAAACGCCAGCGCAATGTGTTCCGTTGCGCGTATAAAAGCGCCAGCGGAAGCGCCATTCCGGCGCAAAAGTATTTCCGTTTCCCCCCACCCCAGGGAATTTACTCTTGTTCTGTTATGGCTGCTCCCGCTACCCCCAAAGAGAGGAGGAACCTCAATTTTAATGCCCAGGAGGTCTCTGTGGTCATCTCTTCTATGGAGACCCCCAACGATGTCCTCCATGGCAGGAAAAGCCGAAAGACCACCCGGGAGAGGAAGCAGGCCATCCTGGCAAGCATTGCTGCCAGGGTTAATATTTTGGGGTACTCCACCCGGACTGCTGGCGATATTGCCAAGAAGATCAACGATCTACGTCGCAAGGTTCGGGGCAAGGTGGCCACCATTAGGAGGCATGAGAGTGGCACGGGTGGTGGACCCCCATGTGCGGTCAGCCTGACCACAGAGGAGGAGGTGGTCGCCCGCTGCCTGGAGAGGGAGCAGTTGGAGGGGGTCCCTGGATATGACTCCATGGAGGAAGGCTCCAGGACAGGTAAGTGTTTTTTAACCCCTATTTGGTGTGTTGCATGTGGGGGGGAGGGTACATGTGCCAAGTGTGTGGGACCACCAACATGTGTCTGCTTTGTGTCATCCACAGATCACGGAGCTGGGACATCATCTGTCGGCGGCCAGTCCACCCCATCCCCCCAACGGCATCCAGTGCCCGTGCCCCTGGGTGGTGAAGAGACCGGGGTGGAGGAGGAGAGTGCCCACACCTCACCTGCAGAGGTCGTTGAGGAGGAGCCTGTTGGGGCAGAGCAGGACATAATTTTATATTTGGACGAGTCGTCCTCTTCTGCAGGGCCCTCTCAGATCCCCTCCCCCATTATAGGAAGCCCCTCAAGGGCGACTCCATCCCCCCGGGGACAACCATCTACTGGCCCCAGGAAGGCCACCCGTAAGACCAGGGGGTGTCTGATCTGGTCCAGGACCAGGTGGCGAGGGATCACGCCAGGCAGACCCAGCAAATGGGGGACATAGTTGGGCACCTGGACAGAGTGGCTGACAGCCTGTGCTCCGTGGCCCAGATATCTTCTGCAGTGCAGGATGTGAGCTGCAACTGCGCTGCAGTGGTGACCAGTCTGGGGGAGGTGCAGGGTGAGATAAGGGACCTCACTGCAGCCGTCCAGGCAAACACTGCTGCCATCCGGGACCAGGGGAGGCAGAGTCGGCGGGCCCAGCATTACCAGGTCACCCGGCAGCTCAGGATGCAGGCCCAGCAGCTCAGGGTGCAGGCCCAGACCAATTTGTACCTCGGCCGGATTGCCGTGGCCTTGGAGGGCATGCAGGCCACACCTGCCAGGAGTGGCCCACCCAGGGATCAGCCACCTCCAGATGCATCCCCACCCCCACCCACTCCATCCAGGCAGCTGAGGAGCCAGAGAGAGGCCACCAGAAGGAGCCCCCGGCATCCCCGATGATTTTTTTTTCTTTTTTTTTGTATGCTCAGGTTATGAGATTTTTATATATTTTTTTTGGAATGCTCAGGATATGAGTTTTTTTTATTTTTATTTTGGAATGCTCAGGATATGAGATTTTTATTTTGTGATTATGCTCTGGATATGAGATTTTTATTTTTTGATACTGCACACGTTGCAGTGTGAATGGTGTGTGAATGTGAGGGGGTGGCACTCTTGCCAGTAAGGGGTGTCACCCTCGGCCGTGGTGGTGAAGTTAACCCCACGGCTGTATGAATGACGTGTGAAAGGTGTATGAATGGACAGCGACATCATTGGGGCCTTGACGCTGGCGTTGCTGCTCCCAAGTCCTACATGCTGGACTTGGGCTAATCCAATGTGATGTGGATGTGGTGTGTGTGATCTAGGGACATCAGTGGTGTGCATGCATGCATTGTCTGTGTGATTAATGTTTTGGTTTAGTGTCCAAGGATGCCTACGGCGAGGACCCTCCTGACTGCTCTTCCATCAGCAGACTGGTTCTCCTCTGGCAGGTGGGGACTGTGTGGGTCGGGGGTCAGGTCATCACGCATGTCAATCTGCAGGCCTTTTCTCATGGCAAAGTTGTGCAGAATGCAACATGCACCGATGATCTGACACACAAAAGGTAGGGGAATACAATAAGGCCCCCCCGGACTTATCCAGGCAGCGGAAACGGGACTTCAGGAGCCCAAATGTTTGCTCCACCACTGCACGGGTTTTGATGTGTGCTTCATTGTATTTTCTCTCTCCTCTCTCTCTCTGGTTTGGGGGTTCCGGAAAGGAGTCATGAGATGGGGTCCCAGTGCATATGCAGAGTCACCTGTAAGGGAAAAGACAGGAGGATGTTAGTCATGCATGTGCCCCTTGTGATGTGTGCATCATGGGAGGGGATAGTCATGCCTGCCACCCATGTCACTCACCAACCAGCCAGCTGTCCCCATACATGTTCTGCTCGAATTCTGCTGGGATGGGGCTCTGACGGTATATGAAGCTGTCATGGCTGGACCCGGGGTGTTTGGCACGGACGTGCCATATGAGGCGTTGGGCATCAGCTATCACCTGTATGTTGATGGAGTGCCAATGCTTCCGATTGCGGTATATGTGCTCTGTGGCACTGGGGGGCTGAAGGGCCACATGTGTGCAATCAATGGCCCCCACAGTGCGTGGGAATCTGGCAATGCTGTAGAAATCTGTCATTGCCTTCAGCCGCAGCTCCTCAGTGGTTGGTCTGATGAACTGGTTGGACATGCGTCTGAGGATTGCAGGGACAACCTGGTGCACACATCTGCTCATGGAGGACTGTGACATCCCAGCCACCACTCCACTTGTACGCTGGAATGATCCACTGGCAAGGAAATGAAGTGTTGCCAGTACCTTCACCAGTGGCTGCACTGCTTGTGAGCGGTGTGTCTTGCTGATGATGTCACCCTGCAGGGTTGTGGTTAGTTCAAGTATTGCATCAGGGCTGAATCTGAAGAGGCGATACACCTCCTCATCCCCCATGCCAAAGAGGCTCATACGCGTGCGGTATATCCTCTCACGTGCCTGCCTCCTTCGTTCCGGGGGACCCAGTACTAGTGCTAGGACCGCGACTGCCTCTGGCATGTTGGCACACAGAGGTGTTTTCCTTGCACGTGTGGTTGTTCAGCTTGCTAGTTTCGTCGGTAACGCTGCTGCTGTAGCTGCTCTCCTGCTGACCTGAGGCCGTCTGGAGTAAAGATAAAGCAGCTATTTGTAGAAATAACTTTGCGCCGGACGGACGAGATACGCGCGGCGCATGTAGCCAGCGTATGGTGCTAATCCGTTTGCGAATCGGGAAATCTCCCTCATTTGCATATTTGCAGGGGAAATCGATAGGCGCGACTGATGCGCCAAGCGAAATTATGCGCTGACGAGACTCTGGCGTCGGAAAGTTAAGCCGATCGGAAATGGCCCGTTTGTTGTCGCATCTAGTTTGGTGGGTACGGCCACATAGAAACGACGGCGCATATTCACAGTTACGCGGCGCATATCGAAATACTCCAGCGCAACTCTACCTGAATCTGGCCCATAATACCAATTACTATTGTGACGAGACGAGACCCTTGCTCGCTCAGTCCTGCTCTCCCGACACTCCTCTGCTTCTATTGGATCAGATTGCTGATTGCAATGTCTGATGTTCCAGTCATCCAAGGTTCCGGGATCCGACCTACAGCTATGTGCCGATCGGACCCATTTAGAACAAACACCAGGCAGGCTGTATGTATGTTCAAACAGGACTCACTTTATTGAAAGTACACAGCACACTTTTATACAGTTTACAAGCTTGTCATCAATCAAAGAACAATGAAATCTCCACTCCACCCCCCTTTACACACACTGGGGCTTCCATACAGAGACATTTCGGCACCGATCCACCTAACATGACTTAATCACCAATTGTTACAGAATACGTTATCTAGCCAGCTTGGCTCCGCACAGAGAGGAGGTAATTACTACAATAAAGTAATCAGAACAATAAGTAACATGAGCCAATTATCTAATCATGTAGCCTGTGAGGTGACTAGGCATCCCGTCTGCAATTCCCCACTATACAATACACAATCCCTTAAGGGTAAACACAGGTCTTATTCACACACACAATAGATCAATTAACCTTTAGGAATAGAGAAATGGCTGGTGGTGCATTAGCATACCTAAGGATAGGTTTAGGAAGACAGATTCAATTCCAACCCACATCTTCAGACAGAAGATATTTACATGTGATAATATCCCAAGACATCCTGCAATATGCACTATCCACAATGTCTCATATTCTGCAATACATGAATTATGATTTATTAGCCACCCTCTCCTGTGTAACAGATGTCAAGTAGAAACACTTTAGTATCTCCAGGTCCATGACAACTATTATTTTATTTTTTTACCTGGCATCATACCTAGAGTATGGGAGGAATAGATACCTCCATTTTTTAGATTGCATCCATAGGGTACTTAAATCACACCATCAAGAGTCCCATGAATACACAATCTCCTAACACTCAATTCCCTCCCCCCCTCCCGTCCCACCCTGTCCCCTTCCACTCCCCTCTCTATTGTACGAGTGGAGAAGGACTTCTCCTATCACCTTTTTTCCTGACCATAGCATCTCTCCTATACTCAGAGCCCATCATAACCCAACTCTTTCTCAGAAAAAAAAAACAACAACCAAACACCCATTCCATTGTGTGGCTAAACCCTTTGGGCCAGATTCACAGAACGATTACGCCGGCGTAACAGAAGATGCGCGGCATAAGTCTAAATTTGCGCATGCGTTTCGATACTCCGCATCCCCAAAACGAGATATGCAAGAAATCTATTTTTTTTTGTCCAGCGAAATTTCGTTAGACAGGAGCATCCGTCCGCGCAAAACTGCGCTAGACACACCATTGATTTGCTATTCAAATATGCTACTGAAGGAGTTACGGGGATCCACAAAAGAACGTTGGTGCAGCGCAGGCTACGCGCTGTGCGCAACAGCTGACCGGCCTGACTAAAATTAGACCATAGAAAAGGTGGTATAAAATTAGACAATTCGTCTACATGTCAGAGAAAGCAACACCGTTAGTGAGGAGCAGAGCAGTCACACGTGTTGCACAACAATCTGTATGCCAACATGCCAGGGACATCCTCGCTCATAGCTATACTACTGACTTTAGAGGAACAAAGAAGGAGGAGGGCACGGAGGAGGGCACGGGAGAGGATATACCACACCCGCATAGACCTCTTTGGCATGAGTGATTCTGAGGTGTATCGCATCTTCAGATTCACCCCTCATGCCATCCTGGAATTAACCATAACCCTGCAGGAGGACATCACCAGCCCAACACACCGCTCAAATGCAGTGCAGCCACTGGTCAAGGTCCTGGCAACACTCCATTTGCTTGCCAGTGGCTCTTTTCAAAGAACAAGTGGAGTGGTGGTTGGGATGTCACAATCCTCCGTGAGCAGATGTGTGCACCAGGTTGTCCCTGCAATCCTCAGACGCATGGCCAACCAAATCATCAAACCCACCACTGAGGACCTGCGGCTGAAGGCAATGACAGATTTCTACAGAATTGCCAGATTCTCACGCACCGTGGGGGCCATTGATTGCACACATGTGGCACTCCAGCCCCCCCATGAGACTGAGCACATATTCCGCAATCGGAAGCATTGGCATTCCATCAACGTACAGGTGATAGTCGATGCCCAAGGCCTCATATGGCACATCCGTGCCAAACACCCCGGATCCAGCCATGACAGCTACATCTACAATCAGAGCCCCATCTGAATGGAATTCGAACAGAACGTGTATGGGGACACCTGGCTGGTTGGTGAGTGACATGGGTGGCAGGCATGACTGTCCCCCCCCCCCCCCATGATGCACACATCACAAGGGGCACATGCATGACTAACATCCTCCTGCCTTTTCCCTTACAGGTGACTCTGCATATGCACTGGGACCCCATCTCATGACTCCTATCCGGAACCCCCAAACCCCAGGAGAGGAAAGATACAATGAAGCCCACGCCCTAACCCGTGCAGTGGTGGAGTGCACCTTTGGCCTCCTGAAGTCACGTTTCCGATGCCTGGATAAGTCTGGGGGGACCCTGTTGTATTCCCCAAACTTTGTGTGCCAGATCATCGGTGCATGTTGCATTCTGCACAACTTTGCAGTAAGAAAGGGACTGCAGATTGACATACGTGATGACCTGACCCCTGAACCAGACAATCCCCCCCTAACCGAGGTTACCCCGTCTTCTGAGGGAAGAGCAGCCAGGAGAAAGCTCACATTAGGCATCTTTGCACGTTAAACACACACATTAATCATGGCACAATGAGAATGCATGCATGCACACCACTGTGGTCCCTAGCACAGACACATCACATCCTCATCTAATTGGATTAGCACAAGCCCACTATGCTGGACTTGTGAGCAGCAACGCCACGCCACGGCTCCAATTATGTCACTGTACATTCATACACCATTCACACGGACCTGGGAATCACTTCTCCCTGGTCCTGGGGAACCCTTCTCCACCAAAACTGAGGGTGACACCCCTTTGCTGGCAGGAATATCACCCCCACATTCCCAAAACATTCACATCACAAAAAAAAAAAAAAATAACCAGAAAAAAAAAAAAATTCCAGCAAAAAAAAAAAAAAAAGGGGAAAAACAAATTAATGCCGTTGGCGTGAGCCACGCCTGGGGCGCCCACAGCCACGGCCCCGGCTCCTCAGGGGAGACTCATGGGGGGGGTAATCCGAGGAAGGAGGAGCAGCCCCTGGTCTCTGCCCTCCAAGGCCACGGCAATTCTGTTCAGGCCAGCACCTAGTGTTGCCGTGTTGGCCTGGATAGCCTGGGTGAGACATCCTGCCCAACGTCTGCTGTTGTAGTCTGCAGTGCGTTTAGGCAGTTTGTAAGAGCCCAGGAGTGGCAGTCCAGGTCCCCAAGCGTATCCTTTATGGAGGACAGGCTCTCCTCCTTCCGCCCCAAAGTCTGGCTGACCTGTCCCAGATGGCGGGTCTGAAGGGCCTGGTCCCTTCTCAGGTTGGCGGGCAGAAGCTCGGCCACCCCCCTGGTCTTCTGGGATGACTTCCTGCCTCCAGCTGAGGCTTGTGGCCGGGGAGAAGGGGAGGCCCTTGGGAGAGAAGCCCTGTTGGGGGAGGAGTGGGAGGGGCTAGCCCTTATGGAGGGCTGGCTGCTGCCAGCCAGAGAGGAAGACTCCTCCAAAAACAGAAAGCCACTGGCTGACATGACATCCTCCTCCTCCTCCTCAAACTCCTCCTCAACAACCTCCTCCGAGGACTCCGGCCTTGTCATGGGGGTCCTCAGCAGGCTGTTGTCCCTGGGATGGTGCGGTCAGCCCAGATGGCCCAGCACCCTCCTGCTCATCTGTGGATGACACAAAACATTCACAGGTTGGAGGATCCACACACTTGCCACATATTCCCTTTCACCCCCTCCCCCACACATGCTACACACCTGATAGGGAAAAAAAACCTTACCTGGCATCACGCCTTCATGACTTGAGTCATAGCCGGGCAGGCCCTCCACCTGTTGTCTATGAAAGGTGTTGGCCACCGCACGCTCCTCCGCTGTCAGCCTAACAGGGCATGGTGGGCCCCCTCCTGTGGCCCTGGCATGGGCTACCATTTTGGCCAGCTTCTTTCTGACCAGACGCTGGAGGTCATTGATCTTTTCAATCCCCGACCGTGTCCGGGTCCCCCCCCCCCCCGATGCATTTACCTCGTCAGTAATGTTCTGCAATATATCACGCCTCCTGGCCGGGGTGGTGTTGGCACTCTCCGGGCCGTGGAGGAAACGCCCATATTGGGAAATGGCCCGGGCAAGAATTTGTTTCTCCCCCAAAGTAAAATTTAACTTCCTCTTTCTCTCAGTCATACAAAAACTCTCTCTCAAACAATCAGCAAAAATCACTCACAAAAACAAGCAGGAAAAATCAAGCAAGAAAACAAACAAACAAAAATCTATCAACCAAAAAGTCTCACAAGCAGTCACCAAAAATCACTTTCAAATATCTTCTACCAAACACTAGATCACACAGTCCACAAATATAACAAAGACAAATCACAACGCGAACAAACAACAGAACAAAAAGCACCTTGCTGTATAGGGAGGGATACAAAGGGATGTACTTTTGCAAAAGAAGTGCGTTTGTGTCTGTCTATTTATGCTGTCTGCG
The DNA here is from genome assembly GCA_029574335.1 of Rana kukunoris. Classification (NCBI taxonomy): domain Eukaryota; kingdom Metazoa; phylum Chordata; class Amphibia; order Anura; family Ranidae; genus Rana; species Rana kukunoris. The sequence continues at coordinate 84,806 of JAJQKJ010000923.1, forward strand.
TAGTTCACTAATTTGCCCTAGTCCACTTTCAATTTCACTGATTGCGCCGTTCCCGAGTTGTGAGCTTGCGCACAGAGGTGCTGACCATGGTGTGCTTCAAGCGCGCATGCGCGAGCCGGTCGGCCCTTCATTTGCATGGGGTCACGGCTCATTTCAATGTAACACGCCCACGTCCTTCCCAATTTGTATTATTCCGCCTTGCGCCTCTGAAATAAAGTTGCGCAGGCGCAAATTTCTGCGCAAAACCGACGAGAATAGGGTGATTGCGCCGCTACATTGCGCTAGTCTAACGTAAAGGCGGTGCGCTACGCGGTTCCAATAATGCGCAGATGTACGTAAATCTGGCCCTTTGCTTCCTTTATCTAACTTCTCCCTTATTTCCCTAAAGAGGAACAAGAAAAAAATGTATACACATCTTTTATATCATTATTCAGATAATCTCTAAAAAGAGGGAGAAAAATAAATGAAAATAAAATAATCACAACCTCCTCTATCTATCAATAGTGATAATATAGTACTATTCGTCAATGCTATTAAATACTTTATATCATTGACATTGTTTTTATAATAAAAAAAAAGTGGGGAATCCTTCCCTCTTTCCCCCTTATATAATGATAACTAGAGATATTCCTCATACTTCAGAAAGGGAGAGAGAAAAAAATTCCTTCCTCCCTTTCCCCCCCCCCCTAAAATTAAAGTGATTAAAGTGATAATATAGTGATAATACAATGCTGCTCTTTAGTGCTTATTAGATGTTTTTTTATCATTAACGTTGCTTATTATTCCAATAATCCCCCCCCCCCCAAAAAAAGAAAAAAAAAGAAAAACCTTATACACATCGAAACTAATAATATTTCTTAATAAAAAAAAAATAAAAGAAAAAAAAAACTTTCCCTCTCTTTTCCATTTTTTTTCTTCCCTCCCTCTCTCCCTCTCTCTCTCTCTGTGGTAATATTGTGATAATATAGTGCTATTCTTTAGTGCTATTGCTTCTTTTATATCATTGACATTACTTAATATTTCTATACTCCCTCGCAATACACACAATGATATAATAAAAATATAGTAATATTGCCTTGTGCTGTCATCTCATTTACTTTGCTTGTTAATAACAAAAAAATAGATAGATGTACAAAATGAATAAAGTGGTCCAGTGCTTAGTGTGTCATTCACATTACTTCCTATAGAGCCCAAGAAAAAAAAAAAAGCTACCCAAACAAAAAACTGGGGTACAAGGGGGTAGATTATTTTACTATCTTTGTCCAAAAAAAACAGTAGAAACAAAAAAATAAATTAAAAAACAAATAAAAAAAACTTAAAAAACATATATATATAAAAAAAAGAAAAAAGGGAGCATCAATTTATCTAGTTTCTGACCACTCTGCAGCAGCTGTAGCTGTTTCGAAAAACCACGTATGTGTCCCATCGATCACCCTTAGTTTGCTAGGGTATGACAGACTAAGGGCCAGATTCAGCAAGACTTGCGCTGGAGTAATTCGATATGCGCCGCGTAACTGTGAAGATGCGCCGTCGTTTCTATGTGGCCGTACCCACCAAACTAGATGCGACAGAAAACGGCCATTTCCGATCGGCTTAACTTTCCGACGCCAGAGTCTCGTCAGCGCATAATTTCGCTTGGCGCATCAGTCGCGCCTATTGATTTCCCCTGCAAATATGCAAATGAGGGAGATTTCCCGATTCGCGAACGGATTAGCACCATACGCCGGCTACATGCGCCGCGCGTATCTCGTCCGTCCGGCGCAAAGTTATTTCTACAAATAGCTGCTTTATCTTTACTCCAGACGGCCTCAGGTCAGCAGGAGAGCAGCTACAGAAGCAGCGTTACCGACGAAACTAGCAAGCTGAACAACCACACTTGCAAGGACAACACCTCTGTGTGCCAACATGCCAGGGGCAGTCGCGGTCCTAGCACTAGTACTGGGTCCCCCAGGAACGGAGTAGGCGGGCACGTGAAAGGATATACCGCACGCGCATGAGACTCTTTGGCATGGGGGATGAGGAGGTGTATCGCCTCTTCTGATTCAGCCCAGATGCAATACTTGAACTAACCACAACCCTGCAGGGTGACATCACCAGCCCAACACACCGCTCACAAGCAGTGCAGCCACTGGTGAAGGTACTGGCAACACTTCATTTCCTTGCCAGTGGATCATTCCAGCGTACATCTCCTCCATAAGCAGATGTGTGCACCAGGTTGTCCCTGCAATCCTCAGACGCATGTCCAACCAGTTCATCAGACCAACCATGAGGAGCTGCGGCTGAAGGCAATGACAGATTTCTACAGCATTGCCAGATTCCCACGCACTGTGGGGGCCATTGATTGCACACATGTGGCCCTACAGCCCCCCAGTGCCACAGAGCACATATACCGCAATCGGAAGCATTGGCACTCCATCAACGTACAGGTGATAGCCGATGCCCAACGCCTCATATGGCACGTCCGTGCCAAACACCCCGGGTCCAGCCATGACAGCTTCATATACTGTCAGAGCATGTATGGGGACAGCTGGCTGGTTGGTGAGTGACATGGGTGGCAGGCATGACTATCCCCTCCCATGATGCACATCACAAGGGGCACATGCATGACTAACATCCTCCTGTCTTTTCCCTTACAGGTGACTCTGCATATGCACTGGGACCCCATCTCATGACTCCTTTCCGGAACTCCCAAACCAGAGGAGAGAGAAAATACAATGAAGCACACATCAAAACCCGTGCAGTGGTGGAGCAAACATTTGGGCTCCTGAAGTCCCGTTTCCGCTGCCTGGATAAGTCCGGGGGACCCTATTGTATTCCCCTACCTTCGTGTGTCAGATCATCGGTGCATGTTGCATTCTGCACAACTTTGCTATGAGAAAAGGCCTGCAGATTGACATGCGTGATGACCTGACCCCCCAACCAGACAATCCCCCCCTGCCAGAGGAGAACCAGTCTGCTGATGGAGGAGCAGTCAGGAGGGTCCTCGCCGTAGGCATCTTTGGACACTAAACCCAAACATTAATCACACAGACAATGCACGCATGCACACCACTGATGTCCCTAGATCACACACACCACATGCACATCACATTGGATTAGCCCAAGTCCAGCATGTAGGACTTGGGAGCAGCAACGCCAGCGTCAAGGCCCCAATGATGTCGCTGTCCATTCATACACCTTTCACACGTCATTCATACAGCCGTGGGGTTAACTTCACCACCACGGCCGAGGGTGACACCCCTTACTGGCAGGAGTGCCACCCCCTCACATTCACACACCATTCACACTGCAACGTGTGCAGTATCAAAAAATAAAAATCTCATAACCTGAGCATAATCATAAATAAAATAACTCATAAAAAAAAAAAACTCATGACCTGAGCATCAATCAAAAAAATAAAAATAAAAATTATCTGGGATGCCGGGGCTTCTTCTGGCGCCCCTCTCTGGCTCCTCAGCTGCCTGGATGGAGTGGGTGGGGGTGGGGGGGCATCTGGAGGTGGCTGATCCCCGGGTGGGCCACTCCTGGCAGGTGTGGCCTGCCTGCCCTCCAAGGCCACGGCAATCCGGCTGAGGTACGCACTGGTCTGGGCCTGCACCCTGAGCTGCTGGGCCTGCATCCTGAGCTGCCGGGTGACCTGATAATGCTGGGCCCGCCGACTCAGCCTCCCCTGGTCCCGGATGGCAGCACTGTTTGCCTGGACGGCTGCAGTGAGGTCCCTTATCTCACCCTGCACCTCCCCCAGGCTGGTCACCACTGCAACGCAGTTGCAGCTCACATCCTGCACTGCTGAAGACATCTGGGCCACGGAGCACAGGCTGTCAGCCACTCTGTCCAGGTGCCCAGCAATCTCCCCCATTTGCTGGGTCTGCCTGGCGTGATCCCTCGCCACCTGGTCCTGGACCAGATCAGACACCCCCCTGGTCTTATGGGTGGCCTTCCTGGGGCCAGTAGATGTTTGTCCCCGGGGGGATGGAGTCGCCCTTGAGGGGCTTCCTATAATGGGGGAGGGGATCTGAGAGGGTCCTGCAGAAGAGGAGGATTCCTCTAACAATAAAACAAAGTCCTGCTCTGCCCCAACAGGCTCCTCCTCAACGACCTCTGCATGTGTGGTGTGGGCACTCTCCTCCTCCACCTCGGTGTCTTCACCACCCAGGGGCACAGGCACTGGGTGCCGATGGGGGGATGGGGTGGACTGGCCGCCGACAGATGATGTCCCAGCTCCGTCATCTGTGGATGACACAAAGCAGACACATGTTGGTGGTCCCACACACTTGGCACATGTACCCTCCCCCCCCCACATGCAAAACACCAAATAGGGGATAAAAAACACTTACCTGTCCTGGAGCCTTCCTCCACAGAATCATAGCCAGGTACCCCCCTCCAATTGCTCCCTCTCCAGGCAGCGGGCGACCACCTCCTCCTCTGTGGTCAGGCTGACCGGACATGGGGGTCCACCACCTGTGCCCCTCTCATGCCTCCTGATGGTGGCCACCTTGCCACGGACCTTGCGCCGCAGATCATTTTTTTTTTTTTTTGGATATCTCCAGCAGTCCGGTGGAGTACCCCAAGACATTAACCCGGCCAGCAATGGTGTCCAGGATGGCCTGCTTCCTCTCCCTGCTGGTTTTCCTACTTTTTTTCCCATGCAGGAAATCATTATAACTCTCCATAGCGGTGATGACCACAGAGACCTCCTGGGCATTAAAATTGAGGTTCCTCCTCTCTTTGGGGGTAGCGGGAGCAGCCATAATCGAGCAAAAGTAAATTCCCTGGGTGGGGGGAAACGGAAATACTTTTGCGCCGGAATGCCGCTTCCGCTGGCGCTTTTATACGCGCAACGGAACACATTGCGCTGGCGTTTCCCGTGAAGTGGTGCCGACGGAAGTTGTGAGCATGCGCACAGGGGGCCGAGTGAAGCCTCACTTACTGCACATGCTCCGTGGATGATGCGCTGAACGTAAGCCTCTGCGCTGGGCTCCGCCCATCATTTACATATGATCACACCCACTTCCACTTGCGTCGGATTACGCCAGCGCATTATCGTTACTCTGGCGCAAGTTTACGCGCAACTGCTATGTGAATAACAGTACTTGCGCCGAAAGTGTCGGCGGAGTAACGTAAATGAGAAACGTTACTCCAAAGTAAAGAAGCGCCCATCTACCTGAATCTGGCCCTAAATGTAATCCCCTTCTCTCTCAGTCCTTTCCGAACTTCCGTGTAGGCTGATCTTTGCTGCTGTATCTCTGGGGGGTAGTCCAGAAAAAATATTAATTTAGCATTTTCATATTGTAAGTCCTCCCTCATCCTAACTGCTGATAGGATAGGATCTCAATCTCAATAGTTCAGTATACGCATTAAAAATGGACGGGGAGGTGCTCCACATTTGGGGGAGTGGAAGGAGATCCTATGTGCTCTCTACTGCAAAGGTTGTAGACATATCTATCAAGCCAAAGTGTCATGTATCAGGTGTGACCTGAACTGTGTGGCTAGCAACAGAGGAACACCAAACACATATAAGTGAAAATATAATTATTTATTTAGATAAGTGAATAAAACAAATACAACCACCTCCAATATGACACAGTACAACAAACCAACCAACAGACAGAGACCCACAAATAACAACAGACAGATATGTGTAATAAATGGGAAATGCCAGAATCATAAACAATAGCCAGGCCAGGGTCATACACAGCAGATCGGCAAATGGACAAAGGGATCTTCCAGAAACATAAACGTAAGCCAGGCCAAGGTCATACACAGGGAGATCAGCAGATGGGGTAAGGAACACAGGACAGGGAGAGGATGGATGGTCAGGACAGGGAGACAGGATCAGGAACTCAGGTTCAGATAATCAGGCACAGATCAGGGCACAAGGACGATATCAGGGCAAAATCTGATAGTCACTGCCGGGTATTTGTACACATCCCCTGCAATCAGGCTCAGGTGACGCCTAATCGCAGGAGATGTCGGCCCCACTCTGTCAGGAACCCCCTGCTGGTGGACGCCAGTGGCCCAAAGATCACACCTGGTGGTGGACCACAGTACTGCACGCCAAATATCAGGTAGTGTCACCAGAGTAAGGAAACTTTCCTGACACAAAGGCTGTTGTTCTGCAAATTCAACTGCATTATCTCCTTGCAAAAATTTGAAAGAAGCTTGGACAGCCGCACTCCAAAAATGTTCCTTTAAATAAAATCGATCACAAAATAAACACGCCACAGCAAAAATTGGGACAAAAGCTAGCGTTTCGCACTGTAGCTTCAGTGCTTAGTCATAGCTAGTACTAGCTATGACTAAGCACTGAAGCTACAGTGCGAAAGGTTAGCTTTTGTCCCAATTTTTGCTGTGGCGTGTTTATTTTGTGATCGATTTTAATTAAAGGAACATTTTTGGAGTGCTGCTGTCCAAGCTTCTTTCATATTTTTGCATTGCTATTGCATTGCCAGCACCCGTGGTTTGGTTTCGGTGAGGAGGCTCTTTGATTACTAATGAGCGGTTACTTTCTTCTGCATTATCTCCTTGCGCCCGCTCTGGTAGTCCTATGATCCTGATGTTGTTTTTTCTTAGACGGCTTTCTGTATCAATTGCTCTGCTCTGTAATATACTATTTTTTTCTTTTTTAATATATGCCATTCTCTATTCTTTGCTTTTAATTTGTCTTAAAACACGAGACTTTCTGAAAAATGTTGCTGAATTTTGTCAAATTTGTGTTTTATTAAACCGACATCAACCGCCAGAGCATACATTTTCTTTGTAAGGGCCTCACTGCTTGTTTGAATAGCTTCCATGATATCTTTACCAGAGGGCATTATCTCTACCTCTAATTTCTTGGTCACATTCTGTTTTTCTGTTGATGTTCCTAGTTGTGGGGATTTTGTTGATGCTTTCCCTGTTGTTTTCACCGCCATTGATGTGGGGGAGGAACAAGGGTGGCAGATTGTGGTTTGGTGCGGGATTTACTAGGGGCCATCTCTGCCATACAATATCCCTCTGTTTCCCAAACAGTCCACAGCTCCCTCTTATCCAAGCTCCCCTCTCTTTTTCTCCTTCTTTACAAGATATATTCCCCTTTTCACTGCCATTAATTTAGAAAATAAAATATGCAGCCTACCGTTTTCACTATCTGGACTGTATTGTCTTCACCTGGGGGTTTTCTTCACCTTTTTCCTCCAGTATCCACTGCCGATACTGATAGCTGGTAGCTAGTAGCCAGAGAGTCAAAGAAGGTAGTGGCTGGGGATAGCTGAGAGCCAGGAGGCCAGAAGCCGGAAACCCAAGGGGCCAGAAGCCAGTGGAGACAATTGTCAGATTCTGGACGCCGAAAGCCAGGGGTCTAGAGGCGTCAGAATCCGGGAGGCGTGAAGCCGGATGTTAACGTCACCGTCCAGTATCTCCTGTTTTCCGCACTGGGCACTGCCAGTATCCTCTCTCCTCCTGTTACACTGCCGCTCTGCTACCCATTGGTAGACTCGTTGCGGCTCAGGAGGTTCGGAGGGCTTGGAGGGCTAATTTGCAGTAATCACTGTGGGATACTAAGAGCCATTGGGCGGCGCTGCGAGAGCCGGCGTTTCACACTGCTGCAGACCTCACGAAAGCCGAGCCCGCCCACCACGTCCTGCACACACACTCACGCGCCCATGCCCCTTCCTCCCGTGGCTGCCTACTTTAATATTATCACAAGTGAGATACATATCTTGGTCTTGGATTGAATAACTACAACCCAAGCGCCTCCTCGGGACCACAGAGACATGGTGAATTGATCAATGGCTCTATGGTTTAGATGCAGTTACATCTTATATCCTCCAAGTGTGATTTCATAGCTTTTTCAAGTTTGGGAGGGAGTTTGATTTAAGCTATCATAATATCACTTCATGTGAATGGACTTGATATCTAGGTTTATCCATGACAACAGCTATATCAAAAAATTGAAATAGTGAAGTGTTTTCCGCGCCAAGAGATAAATTAATAAGGTGTATCACTTTAAGTAATAAAAAAATAAGTATTTTACTTACTGCGTTGGACAACCGACGTAGCAAACAGCTGCTCCTCAGTGTGTACAGTGATGTGCTGCAAGTAGTGAATAGAAAGTGAATGAGGGCGCTTTGTAAAAAACGATATATACAATATAGCTCAAACTATATGGTAAAATGATAATCACAATAGAAAATGTAGGTAGATGATCCTAAAAATGCCAACTTATCAACAATCCTTAGTAACATTTACCAAAGTGCAGAGTAACAACCGATCTTGCAATCAGCCAACTTGAGAAAAAACACTTAAACAAAAAATGGCTTGTGAACACAATAATATTTGTAGTAAATAAAAAACTGTGCATATAGTCTCTATCGTGCATTAATTAAAAAATGCCACCCATAATAATTCATAGGACAGTGGAATTCTGTCTTACACAAAGGAGTGGCACTTTAGGAAAAAATTGTGAAATTATATTATGTATATATAATTTCACAATTTTTTCCTAAAGTACCACTCTTTTGTGTAAGACAGAATTCCACTGTCCTATGAATTATTATGGGTGGCATTTTTTAATTAATGCACGATAGAGACTATATGCACAGTTTTTTATTTACTACAAAATATTATTGTGTTAACAAGCCATTTTTTGTTTAAGTGTTTTTCTCAAGTTGGCTGATTGCAAGATCGGTTGTTACTCTGCACTTTGGTAAATGTTACTAAGGATTGTTGATAAGTTGGCATTTTTTAGGATCATCTACCTACATTTTCTATTGTATTATCATTTTACCATATAGTTTGAGCTATATTGTATATATCATTTTTTACAAAGCGCCCTCATTCACTTTCTATTCACAACAGCTATATCGCCTAGCATACATATAACATGTAATGGTAATGCAATAATATTGTTACCTGCTCCGGTGAGTTATTTCCAATATTTAAAGGGTCAATAAAGGAAAAAAAAATTGAGCTGAAATGACTGTTTACAGGGTATAGAGACATAAAAGTTAACTGATTCCTTTTAAAAATGATTAAAAAATAGATAAAAATCAATCATATAATCAACCGACAGTTCTAGTTTTGTTTTTGCTGTTGTTTCCTGTCTCTCTGATGTACAGAGACAGAGAACCAATAAAGGGCAGTGATGTTTGTCTAAAAACCCCTCAGCCCAATCTAGTTTCAGTTTACACACAGTAATCACACCTCCTTGATCAGTGACCACAGTGAGAAAGCTCCCAGTACTGTGGTTATAAGGAAAAGACAACACCAGGAAGTGTCCAGAACAGAGCAGGATTACAGCAACATCAAAGCAAAAAACGAACAATGAGGACATGAAAACAAACTGCAGTAAGGTAAAGAAGCTATTTAGCTAAAAAAAAAAATTCCTTTAGTGACCCTTTAAGACAAGTCACACAATTAATATGTTCAAAACCAAAGAATCACTTTACTTTGTGTATAGTAAAGGAGGCGAAAAAGGGGTTGAATAACAAATCAATGATAAGTATGAATTAACACACAATGACTCTGCAAGGGCCATTGCGAGGGTCAGCAAGTAAAGAAGAGAAATCTAAACTAACAAAGATAATACTATTTTTGCTTAAGTTTACTATAGACCATGGGTCCTCAAACTATGGCCCTCCAGCTGTTCAGGAACTACAATTCCCATCATGCTCTAGTCATGTCTGTGAATGCAGAGTTTTAACAATGCCTCATGGGACTTGTAGTTCCGCAACAGCTGGAGGGCGTAGTTTGAGGATCCCTGCTAAGACAGTTCACGCTCATGAGCTCCCCCTAACGGACAGTCCTACAGAGTCAGCTAATGAAAAAAAGGCTTCTTGCCAGGCCTGGCTCAAACAGTCCACCCAAAGTTCTCTTAAAAACGAAGTTTACATTGCGGCCGTTGGTGCACTTTTAGAATGTAATCCAAAAGGTAAGAGATGGAATAAACTCAGTCAAACAGTTACAACAAACACCGATGATGATGAACTGATCGCTCGGTCAGTCATTTCTGCAGAACAACTCAACTTAATAGGCCTCTTCTGGTTCAGTCAGAAATCAAATGCATGCCTCCGGCCTATGGAGTAACACTAAGTTATCTGTCAAAGTGTAGTGATGAGCGGAATACGCCATATTCGATTTCGCGATATATCACGAATATTTCGAAGAATATTCGCGAATATTCGTTAATATCGAATATTCGTGATAATTTATAAAAAAAAATTCCGCCAATGCGGAATTTCGATAATGCGAAATTTGGCTTTTTTTTTTTTGATAAAATATCACGAATATTCGATATTTACGAATATTCGCTATATTTTATAAAAAAAAAAAAAATAATCGAAATTTCGCATATGCGAAAGCGAAAATGATTGCAAAATTTCGCTATTTTTTTTTTGCATAAAATATCACGAATATTCGATATTTACGAATATTCGCTAAATTTTATAAAAAAAAAAAATTGCGAAATTTCGCTAGTGCAAATGCTAAATTGATTGCGAAATTGATTGAGAAATTTGAAAAAAAAAAGAATATTCGAAAATAGCAAATATTCGCCGCGATATTCGAGTTATTCGCGAATACTCGAATATGCAATATTCGTAGCGAATATTTGCAATGCGAATATTCGTGAGCAACACTATCAAAGTGAGGGGTTTGAAAGTTGGCATGTGCCCTCTCACCCGAACAGGCCCAATCCACTGAGTTCCTCAAAAAGGGGCGCGTCTATAAGCCACTAGTCTGCAACACACACGGTCTCCGGTATCAGACTCCCCACTGTTCCTCAGTTGGCAGCTGGCGAACTTCTCCGGTCTCCTGGAACGCAGGCTGAACACCCTTAGTCTTGCTTTCCTCTGGATGGTTGGTCCTCCGATTGGTTTCAGGCCCAGGCTTCAGGCCTGGCAGCTTGACTGTGGAAGGGACCTGGCAGCTTGACTCTCGGACCTGGATCTTCTCCTCCGCAGAGGAGAAGATCCAGGTACCGAGATATCGAAATCAGCTTCTCCCTGTCCTTAAGTGACCTCCCCCATAAGTCTGTGCGGAGAGGTCACATGTTCCACTAAGGCAGGGCATTGTGGGGAAGTGTAGTCTGTTCACTACTAAGTGTCAATGAAGTCCATATCTCCCCTCCCGGTACTTCTGGTCCCACAATGCATAACATATAAAGACATACTAACATATAACAGGCGAGGCTGGGGCTCCGATGTGGATCAGGCTATCAATAGTCTCTGATAGGATGACCCCGCTACACACTCCCCCACTCAAAGTCTTTGGTCCCCAAAGAGGACAACAGTATGTATCCTGATACATGCTTTTCAAATACAAGCGAGAAAGGTTTGTTAGGTCATGCAAGGCAACAAACACTGTGCATTATTCCTGACATTACTCAAAGCTAGACAACTCATCTTCTGACATAAAGTGGACAGGGGTCTCCCCACCAATTGTCGGATAAGGCAAGCCTGTCCACTGCTTATTAACACTGAAGTGGTTTGTTCAGATGTGCCAGGGGGTGAGTTGGGGCTGTCCTCCACCAAATTTGCGGGCAGGAGGACTGAGTAGAGTGTTGGAACCGTTTAGAGGTAATGAACAGCTGTTTCAGAGCATTCCCCCAATTGGTCATAAGTTAGTCTCTTTCATGGTGAATGATCCTTCTTTCCCTCTGTTCTTTGGGCATTATTGGTTCAGGAAGATCAGGGTCAGCTTCACTTTCTCTATAGTATCAGCATTGTCCTCTGTATCCGATACAATAGATTTCTCACTACCTTGAATTAGTTAAGCCTCCATGAGACCGTCTGTGGAATATAAGTCAACATCCTCCCCCAATTCTTCAACAAGCACATTTTGAGGTACAAATTCAGGAGCCTTCCGCCCGAAGTGTCCCACTGTTTGTCACTTCAGATGAGAGCAGGAACGAAGTACTAGGCTCTGGCTGCTGAGAGGACCATAACCACTCTTGAGGTCCATTACACTGAACCACTTAGCTCCTGTCAGACTCTGGAGTGCATCCCTCGATTCGGGATGTAGTATATTGGTCAGGCACGGTGCATTCCGTTACAGTCCGCTTGTTGAGAGCTCTGTAGTCAATGCATAACCTCACGAACCATTCTTCTTCCTTACCTCCTCTATAAGGGAAGCATAAGGACTCCTGGATTACCTGATGGCCCCAGTCCTCTTCAACTCCGCTAGTTGCTCCCTGAGGTCTTTCAGATCCGTCAAGGGACTCTCCGGGACTTCGCTCCCTGAAGGTTTTGTCCTCTTTCATCGAATCGAATCGGTGGGTGGCACTCTTTGCACACCCAACATCAAACACAGTTTTCGAAAATATCTTCTGCCACCTGTCAAGTTGAGCTTTTACCCTCTCCCTCCTCCTGGTGCGAGTGGTTGTGGTGTTCAGCTACCATCAGATTGATGACCCTCTTTCAGTCCTCTACTCCTTCTGAGTGTCCATCCGGGTCAGGTTCTAAGAACGTAGGAACAGGCCTGGCTGAGACCAAGTGAACTTTACCGAGGCCCTCAAGCAGGTCACTTCTCCTGGGTATAAGGTTTTCACGGTCTTTTCCCAGCCTTCAAATCTCCCCACTCCTTCTTCAGGGAGCTTCTCTCCATCACTAACTGGTGGTGGACCCTCTTAACATTGGATGGACCCTTTGTGCGGAAATCTCTGTTGCCTCAGTTAGGGGGGCCAATAGTCTTCTGACCAAATCTGTATTTGTCCCTATGATGAGGGAGCTCTTGTGGGCTCCAGGTGGCCGAGGCAGACTATCGCCAATAGCGTCAAAAGTCTCTGTTGCTCCCCCGCATACTGAAGGTATCAAAAGGTCAAGCGTATCGTTAGGTATCCATCGTAAGGGAAACTCTGAGTGCCAATGGCCCATATTTTCAGATCTTCCAGCTTCTGTAAAGGCAAGTGGGAGAGATATTTATCATACAAGTCTCTATACAGAAGGGTCACTTGGGCTCCAGTGTCCAAGAGGGCTCTGGTGTAAATCCCTTCCACTTGGATGGGAACTAACGGGAAAGGCCCCACTAATTTTTCAAAAAAAACTTCCGAAGCGTAGCTCCTTTTTTCTTTTCTGTAACTTGTATTCTCACTCCCCCTTTGTGGGAATTTTTTTTTTGTTTCCACTCTGCTGCATGGGTAAGGGGTATGAGGTGGCCTCGAAAGAGGTTTTTTTTCCTTCATGTTGTCGTTCTGTTTATTGCTTCATCTTGGAGTTATCTACAGTAGGCGGGCACCCGGTTGACGTCCTTCACTCGGCCCTCTGAAGTTTTCCGCCGGCTTGTACATTGGTTGACTAGCCATAGTGGGGCTGGAACAAGTTTCCTTTACGTGTCCTACTCCTTCACAGTTGAAATAGACTGTAGGCCTTCTTTGCCTCCCTGGCTGGTCATAACGGCTCATAGGCGGACTTCCTAGGCCCTTCCCTTGTAGTTTGATAAAGCGGACGCCGCCCCCTTGACTGGTGAAAGCAGCCATCATCTCCGTCAGTTGAGACACTTGCGTCCTCTGTGGCCACTACTCCGAACTCAAACTGGGTTTCCGGAAGTTGACACCTGTTCTTTTGGTCTAGTAGGATTCTGTCGGATAATTGGTATCAAATCAGGGTACTTCAACACCCCGCGCTCCTTGTTGGCTCCGTGGCTGAAAAACGATGGATCCATGGGCTGGGCTCCTCTTATGACCTGTTGAGACCCTGGCTTTATCCACCACCCTGGGATCTATTCCCTTCTTCAACAGTATCTGGTGTAAGATCTTATCTAAGCGGCCAACAAACTCGGATATCTTCTCCCCTTTATTTTGAAAGCAATGCTCTAATTGACAGTTGTTTTGATAAGGGTGAATACCCGGAGCATTTCAAAAAGGCTATAGTTACTCCAATACTAAAGAAACTTAATTCTGATCCAAGAAAAAAGAGAGGAAAGAAGACCCATCTCAGGGATAGCCTTTCTGGCAAAGCTGTCTGAGGGAATAGTCTGTCAACAGCTGCAATGTTTTGTGGAACAACATGGGTTGCTGGCGGAGCAGCAGTCAGGGTTCCGTCCCAGTCATGGTACGGAAACCGCAGTAGGGGAGATTAAGGATGACCTACTGTTTGAGGCAGATGCAGGGCAGACCTCCGTCCTCGTCTTATTAGATCTTTCGGCAGCATTTGACACCATCGACCACGAGATCCCTATTGCATAGACTAGTTGAGGTGGCGCATGTTAGTCCAGAGGCTTTAGGTTGGTTCATAGCCTTCCTAAAGGGTAGAGAATTCAAGGTACGACTGGGTCCATTCTATTCTGGCCCATATACGCCTTGGTTGTGGGGTACCCCCAGGGTTCCCCCTTATCTCCCCTCCTCTTTAACATCTACATGCGCCCTCTGCTGGATATGATAAAGGACCGTGGGATGAGATGTCAGTCGTATGCTGACGATACCCAGTTGTATACCAGGATTGATACTGGAGGGCCAAGGCCGAGGCGGATCTTCTGGAGACTCTTGGGGCCATCAAACAATGGATGGCCGACAATTGTCTCCAATTGGAACCAAGCAAAACCGAGGTACTCCGGACGGGATCGGTCCAGAACTTACACTGGTATTGCCTTGGCCGGTGGACGAGGAGGGAGATTCCCTGTAACTGCCGAAAAGGTGAGGACCCTAGGCGTTCCTGTGGACTCCGGTCTGTCCATGGATGCACACATTGGCAGTATTACCCAGGTGTGTTTCCTCAAGATGAGGCTGTTGTACAAGGTTGTATCCTTTCTGTCAAGCTTTGCCAGAATTGCTGTAGTTAGAGCACTAGTCTTACCCCATTTGGATTACTGCAATGCTCTTTTCATGGGCATTGCCCTCAGACCCAGATTAGACGCTTGCAGAAAATCCAAAATCAGGCAGTTCGGGCTGGCACTCAGGCTACCAGGGCGGACGTCCATCTCCACCCACCTGAAGAGCCTCCATTGGCTCCCAATATGGGAGGGATCAGAATTTTAAGGTTCTTTGTATTGCTTTACAAAGCCTTTAATAATCTAGGCCCATGTTATATCCGCAAGAAATTGCGTGGCGACAGTTTGTGACGAGAACCTTACGGCCACGTCACAAACTAGAATGGTGGTTCGGCCTTATAGGCTGAAAAAAGGGGGGGCAGAGCTTTCTCAGTTCAAGCTGCCCAGTTATGGAATCTGCTTCCTTGCCACCTGCAACAACAGGAGAAGTACCAGGTATTCAGAAAAGATCTGAAGACCCTGTTGTTTACTAGGGCCTTTAGTGGTTTGGGGTGAGATATCTCTTTCTCTACCTTTCCCCCCCTTCCCTTTCTCCTTTCCTTCCTTTCCCCTCCCTTCCTATTTTGTTGTTTTTATGCATGTTTTTAAAGTATTTATTTGCATATACATGCAGTACCGAGTTTTTAGAATGTCTATATATTTATTGTAACCGCCACTCGAATTTCTTGATTTTATGTTGTTTTTAAAGTTTGTTCTCTTGGCATGTTTTTGGTAACGTGATTGGACGGGAAGCAGGCGCATTGATGCAAACATGTTTTGTGAACTGTGCGCCTTTTATAAGAAACAAACAATAAACAATTGGTAGCGAAGTTCACTGGCGTTTTCAGTCCTTCCCGAACACGTTCTGTAGAACATCTAGGTAATCTTGTGCAATGCAATTATCTTTACTGAGCTTCAGGTTATGTATAGCCTCAACGCTGGCCCTCTGAGACTCTCCATGATCCTTTGTTTTTTTATGTGGTTCGGGAACTCTCCACTCTTCCAAAGCCTGGGTGGCATGATCCATCCATTCTTCCGAGGGTGGTACAGGATGTCTTCCTGAAAAGGTTCTGAGTTTCCTGTACCCTGTCATCAAGTAATCTGGGAATCCTTATTACATTGAGCCACAATTTCTCCTAAAACAGCACATAATTCCGGGCTAATGTCTTTGAGTGAGGTGGAGTCAGATCCTGCTGCCCTTTGATCTTTGACTATTTTGGATGTTGGTGAATTTGAAGAGGTAGGAGCATCTTGTTCCTCCAAAGGATGTATCAGAATAAATTCCACACTATCTGAAGTTTTCACACTGGCACCTTTAAAGTTCTCTGCAACCTCGTCTCTCCACTCACATAAAGCATAGGTGTGGGAGATGTATTATCCACCTGCATGCCCATTATCCATAGCTTCTTGTTTTTGGATAATGTTTTCAAATGGGAAGTAATTGTTCGACTGTCCAGACTTCTCCCTTAATTTCGACTACTAGGCCATTTGTCAAGTTGACATTTTCTTCTTCGCACCACTTGGACGCGGCTACGGCATCCATAGCTAGTCAGGGTAAGGCCGGGGGTTAGTATGAGGGAAATTTTGATTGTTGAGAAGTAGAATCCCAGATGAGCCCCCACGAGTTGAACCTCGGATTGTCTGCGGACGTGTAGACAAGCAGCTCCTGACTTCCAGCCGACATCCACGGCTGCACCTCTTCCCTCCCCCGGTTCTCCCTCCAGCTCCGCAGACAACCTGCTCCTGACAGCCCGACTTCCAGCTTGACATCCACGGCTGAACCTCTTCTCCCCTGGTTCTCCCCCCGCTCCCTCCGGCTCTCCCCTGGTCCTCCGCTCAACAGCCACAAACCCCCCCCCCCCGACGGATCACCGAGGTCGTCACCAGGCTCCCTCCTTCCGTCAGCCGTGTATTCATCCTCCATATTGGGGATCCAGCCCACCTCCTCTTACAAGATTAGCGGTCAGACCAGCATAGTACCGCCGTTGATTCCCTAGGAAAGTCCGCGGCTTCGGCCTAGTCTCCGTAGCAGCTGCCATCTTGCTACACCTGGCAATGGCCCTGCAGTCTCCCCGGCCCCCCCTGAATGCCTGAGGCTAGTTTCTCCCCCAGAATCAGCCCCAAACCACATGGAGGTATTTTCTGCAGTGCCCCTTCATCAACAAGCCGGGAGCAAAGGCCTGGCTCCTGAAATGGCAGCCATCTTGCTGCACCCAGCAACAGCCTAGGAAGCTTACAGTTATTGCACAGAGCTAGCTACTGCGTTTGGACCAGAGCATCCCACCGTGCCATACGGTACCCCTAGCAGGCTCTCCGCCTGTTCCCCGTTTACCACCACCCCCCATTATCCTTAACCTTACCCGCCTCATCACTGCCATATCATCAAACAGGTAAGTTACTGTGGGCACTAGTTACTTAGGCAGTTCATCCAGGGAGCACTGATCGCTTTCTCGGGGGATCAGGAAGGAATTTTTCCCCTTGTGGTAGCAATTGGCAGGCTCAGCAGTGGGTTTTTTCGCCTTCCTCTGGATCAACAGGGGGCTGTTTAGTGTAGTCTTGTTTTTTTTTTTCCTCCCCATTTAGCATCACCTCTCCACCATCACGTACGCATCATTCTTTCCCGCCATCGGCAGTCATTTCTCTCCGATACCATCGCCGTCTCTGCACCTGGAACATCTTCATCTGCATTTCACAAGTAATATCATCCCAACACTACCAAAGGTTCTTTGCAACCTTGTGCTATATCAAATATTCAGCGGACACACTTCACAGCTTAAGGAACGCCGCCTCAGAACTACAAACCGCCACCCAAAAAAAAACTAAGGAAAGAACAACTTCTAAGAATCGATCGACAATCAAGCACCAAAGACAGGAAGGCTCCACCTCAACTACAACACTTATCATGCGCCCTGATCAACACTAGATCGGCAGTCAAGCACAGACAGGAAATTCACGACTTTATCATCCACAACAACACCGATTGCCTCTTTATCACAGAAAGCTGGCTAACACTCGACTGTAACACCATCCCAACAGAATTAGTGCCTGAGAATTACTGCATTCAAACCGAGCATAGAACAGGACAAAGAGGAGGAGGCCTAGCAGTGATCTACAAATCCCACCTCTCCAACATCGAACCAACGCGACAGAACTCGTTGCCATTCATGTAAAACGCTTACGCTACAACTCCAAACACCCCAGGACACCATCCACATACTACTATGCTACAGACAACCAGGAGCAAAAACACATTTTCTCACTCCTTTCAACGAATTAATTTCAACGTACACCTTTGGAAACCAATGACCTTCTGTTACTCGGGGACTTCAACCTCTGGGCTAACTCAACCCAGGAGCCCATCGCCACAGCCTGCATTAACCAACTGGAAGAATAAGGCTTGAAGCAACTGATAGCGGCTCCCACGCATGGGTCAGGGCATATGCTCAACCTCATCTTCAAACAAAATTTGGATGTCAACACACTGGATAACATGCCTTTACCATGGACGGACCACCACGCGATCAATTTAAAAATTACCACCAACACCATTTTACAAAAACCGGAAAACTCAATAACAACCCACTGGACAAGATCCTAGAAGAAACTCCACTCCGAACTCTTCAAAGCCATACTAATCGGAGAAAATTGGAATACCAAATCAAACCCATTCAACGGAACAAACACTCAAGTTCTTTAACAAAACACTACTACAAACAGCAGATGCAGTCGCCCCAAAACGCAGAGTTCTCATCCGCAAAAATAACTCTGGCTGGTTTAACCATTTAAGGACCGCCTCCTGCACATATACGTCGGCAGAATGGCACGGCTGGGCACATGCACGTACAGGTACGTGCTGTGCTAGTACCCAGCCGTGGGTCATGGGAGAGCACCCGTCTTCGGACCGTGACCCAGTCCGAAGCTCCGGGACCCCGCGGACTCGCGGACCCGATCGCCGCTGGAGTGCGGCGATCGGTCCCCGGAGTTGAAGAAACGGGGAGAGCCGGGTGTAAACACGGCTTTCCCGTGCTTCACTGTGGCGGCAGTATAGATCGTGTCATCCCTCTTATAGGGGGACATAATCGATTACGTCACATCTACAGCCACACCCCCCCCTACAGTTGTAAACACACATATCCCCATCAGCGCCCCCTGTGGTTAACTCCCAAACTGCAACTGTCATTTCCACAGTAAACAATGCATTTTAAATGCATTTTTTGCTGTGAAAATTACAATGGTTCCAAAAATGTGTCAAAATTGTCCGAAGTGTCCGCCATAATGTCGCAGTCATGAAAAAAAAAACACTGATCGCCGCCACTCACCAAGAAATACCACAAAGCAATCTTCGCAGCAAAAAGAGATCACTTCTCAAACATCATCTCTAAATCCCTAAACCGACCCCGGGAACTGTTCAAATTAGTCACTCAGACTATGAACCCTACATGCCTAGAACCACCGGCAAACGACACGACACTCAAAAATTCTGCAATGAATGATCGTATTTCTTTATCAACAAAATTAAAAACATTCAGGAAATAATTCAACAGAAAAAAAAAATACTACCTCCCAGACAGCTAAAGCAAGGAGAGGAAAACTATACAAATATTCTACAAATCGACAAATTTCTCGCTGGTCCCGATCACTGTCGACATCACCAAAAACATCATCAGAAGCCTTCGAGACAGCACATCACCAGGTAACATCATTTCCACTAAATTGCTGAAAGAATGTACCGATATTTTGGCACCCACCATAACACATCTTGTAAATCAATCTTTTAAAGAAGGTATTGTTCCGATCTCCCTTAAACAAGGGATAATTAAACCCCTCCTAAAAAAAATAACTCAACCCCAAAGACCCTAACCACTGTAGACCAATAACAAGCTTAAACTCCACTACAATCAGGCTTCTGCCCAGGCCGTGGCACAGAAACAGGGCCGGATTGGCCTACCGGGATACCGGGAAAATTCCCGGTGGGCCGGCTGCCTGTCAGTCAAAAATCAATCAACGCAGGTCGCAGCCACGGCCGCCACGGCCGGGCCGCGCGGCCGCACTTTGCAATTTTGCATAATGCAGTAGGGTGGACGCCTGCCTGCCCTATGCCTCCAGTCAGTGTCATGGATGGATGGATGTCACTCATGTGTACAGTCGGTAAAAAGCAGGGGCCCGGCCGCCGGTGGGTTGCGCCGCCATGCTCGCCGCACTTTCCTTACCGCTGTGTGGACTCACTGACTGGAGAAATCATGTCACGTGTCTGAGAGAGGGGAGGAGCCGAGCAGGAGAACCGAACGTGCCGGCGTCATCCCATCGTCCCACCAGTACCGCCCACTTTCTCCTGCAGGGTAGAAGATTGTGTGCTAAATGTCCAGCCCAGGGAGGCAGCACAGCCATGAATCCGGAGGAGCAGACTGTCACCTGGCTCATCTCTCTGGGGGTCCACAACTCCCCCAAGAAGAACATCTTCCTTGGGGGGACTTCCTAAAATGCTCCCTAAAAGACGGAGTGGTGCTGTGCAAGCTGATGAGCCGATTGCTGCCAGGATCGGTGGAGAAGGTAAGTGGCCAGATCGGTGTCACTTGTACTTTATCGGATGTGTGTTTAGATGCCTTGTATTATCGCTCCATACTTGTGTGTGTGTGGGAGGGAAATGCCCTGATCATTCTTCAGATAACCCAACACCCCCACCCCCCCACACACTCAGGTATGTAATTCCTCCAGCCCCCCGTGTTCTCCTCCCCCACCACACTCTCCAGCCCCCCGTGTTCTCCCCCCCACCACACTCTCCAGCCCCCCCCATGTTCTCCCCCCACCACACTCTCCAGCCCCCCGTGTTCTCCCCCACCACACTCTCCAGCCCCCCGTGTTCTCCCCCACCACACTCTCCAGCCCCCCCCCCATATTCTCCCCCCACCACACTCTCCAGTCCCCCGTGTTCTTCCCCACCACACTCTCCAGCCCCCCGTGTTCTTCCCCCCAACTACACTCTCCAGTCCCCCCCATGTTCTCCTCCCCCACACTCTCCAGTCCCCCCCATGTTCTGTCCCCCCCATATTCTCCCCCCCACCACACTCTCCAGTCCCCCGTGTTCTCTCCCCCACCACACTCTCCAGCCCCCCGTGTTCTCCCCCACTACACTCTCCAGTCCCCCCCATGTCTCCTCCCCCACCACACTCTCCAGCCCCCCGTGTTCTCCCCCACCACACTCTCCAGCCACCCCCTGTTTCTCCCCCCACCACACTCTCCAGCCCCCCCATGTTGTCCCCCCCCACCACACTCTCCAGCCCCCCGTGTTCTCCCCCACCACACTCTCCAGCCCCCCCATGTTCTCTCCCACACACACTCTCCATGTCCCCCCATGTTCTCCTCCCACCACACTCTCCAGTCCCCCCCCCCATGTTCTCCCCACCCACCACACTCTTCAGTCCCCCCCACATCATGTTCTCCCCCCACCACACTCTCCAGCCCCCGTGTTCTCCCCCCACCACACTCTCCAGCCCCCCCCCCGGTGTTCTACTACCCCCACCACACTCTCCAGTCCCCCCCATGTTTTCTTCCCTCAACACTCTCCAGCCCCCGTGTTCTCCCCCCACCACACTCTCCAGTCCCCCCCCCCATGTTCTCCTCCCCCCACCACACACTCTCCAGCCCCCCCATGTTCTCCCCCCACACACACTCTCAAGTCCCCCATGTTCTCCCCCCCACCACACTCTCCAGCCCCCCCGTGTTTTCCTCCCCACCACACTTTCCAGCCCCCCCATGTTCTCCCCCCCCACCATACTCTCCAGTCCCCCCCATGTTCTCTCCCCCCCACCACACTCTCCAGCCCCCCGTGTTCTCCCCCACCACACTCTCCAGCCCCCCCCCCCCCGTGTTCTCCCCCCCACCCAACACTCTCCAGTCCCCCCATGTTCTCCTCCCCCACACTCTCCAGCCCCCCGTGTTCTCCCTCACCACACTCTCCAGTCCCCCCCATGTTCTCCTCCCCCACCACACTCTCCCCAGCCCCCCCCGTGTTCTCCCCACCACACACACTCTCCAGTCCCCCCCATGTTCTCCTCCCACCACACTCTCCAGCCCCCCGTGTTCTCCCCACCACACTCTCCAGTCCCCCCCATGTTCTCCCCCCACCACACTCTCCAGTCCCTCGTGTTCTCCCCCACCACCCTCACCTCCACCCCCCCATGTTCTCCCCCCACCACACTCTCCAGCCCCCCATGTTCCCCCCCCACCACACTCTCCCAGCCCCCCATGTTCTCCCCCCCACCACACTCTCCAGTCCCCCCGTGTTCTCCTCCCCCACCACACTCTCCACCCCCCCGTGTTCTCCTCCCCCACCCACTCTCCACACCCCCCCCCTGTGTTCTCCTCCCCCCACCCCACTTTCCAGCCCCCCGTGTTTTCCTCCCCACCACACTTTCTAGCCCCCCCCCCGTGTTCTCCTCCCCCCCACACACTTTCCAGCCCCCCCCCCCGTGTTTCTCCCCCCCCACCACACTTTCCAGTCCCCCGCCGTGTTCTCCTCCCCCACCACACTCTCCAGCCACCCCACTGTTCTCTCTACCCCTGTTCTTTCTGCCCCCTGATCCTTCTCCAGCCACCATCCCAGTGCTCTCCACCTCTGTTCTCCCCCCAGTGCTCTCCACCCCTGTTATTTTTGGCTCCCCATCCAGGGCTCTCAAGCTCCCCCCAGCACTCTCCGCTCCCCGCCCCTGTACTCTCCACTCCCCCCTGCATTTTGCCCCCACCCATGTGCTCTCTAACCCTGCCAGTGCTCTCTGCTCCCCCTGCATTTTGCCCCCACCTAAGTGCTCTCCAACCCCGCCAGTGCTCTCTGCCCCCATAGTGCACTCCAGCCCCCAGTACTTTCCACACCTGTTTTTTCTTCTGGCCCACACTGGTGCTCTCAAGCTCCCCCTATTGCTCTTCACTCCCCAGTGCTCTCCACTCCCGTTCTCTCCAACCCTGTTCTTTCTGTCCCCCCAGTGCTCTCAAGATCCCCCTTAGTGCTCCCCAGCCCCCCCTCAGCCTCCCGTGCTCTCCACCACTGTTCTTTTTGGCTCCCCCAGTGCTCTCAAGACCCCCAGCACTCTCCGCTCCCCATCCGTGTGATCTCCACGCCCTCCTGCTCTTTGCCCCCACCCATGTGCTTTCCAACCCCACCAGTGCTCTCCGCTCTCCCTTCACTCCAGCTCCCACCCAGTGCTCTCACTTCCCCAGGATCAGAGGGCAGGCCGACTGGGGGCAAAAAATGAGGACGGCTGAAGGTGCAGGAGGCCAGGGACCACGCCATCTCACAGCAAACAGATCCTCTGCAAGGAGCACTGTCCAGAATCAAAACAAGAACAGACCCTGCATGCTGATGGCGATCATGATATCCTGCTGGCATGGAAGGGACCGTACCAAGCATCAACAAAACACCTTCCCACAGACAGGGACTGCAGACTGGGACATTGGGCACAATAGGGGCTGCAATTATGGGCACAGGTGAGGCTGCATTTGATGGGCACAGGTGAGGCTGCATTTGATGGGCACTGGTGAGGCTGCATTTTATGGGCACAGTGAGGCTGCATTTGATGGGTACAGATGAGGCTGCATTGAGCTCTTGTATCATCTCTGCAGTCTCTGTGGGAGTCTGGAGAGGAGTCAAGAGTGGGAGCACCGCCGGGATGGGGGTCATGGGAGAAGTCAGATGTCTGTGGACTGTGGAGAGGAGACTATAGGATAAAACTACAGCCACCAAGCTGGAGCCAACTGACTAAGCCCTGCACGGTGCACCTGAGAGGAGGTCGGGGACAGCACCGCTAGGCCAGTCTGAGGGGGGTCACTGATGTAAGGGGGAAGTAGATACGATAATGTAAGGGGGCACTGATATAAAGGTTTCCCCTTATATCAGTAACCCACACCCCTTACCATAGCGTATTATTTCTGCGGAAGGTGGTCCCCCCCCCCCACATTCTGAGTTCTTGGGATCCCCCTTGATGATTGACCACTTTTACCTGGAATTTGTGTTAATAGATATAAAGGCCTATGTGCTTTCATATCTGTCTTATCTATATATAATACACTCTTCAAATGTCCTTTTAAAATGCATGGTTTTCCCTTTCATGAACAAGAAAATAATGACGCTATGCTGTTACGCTGGTATAATAATGCTGTGGGGCTGGTATGAAATTTTTTCCAGGGCTGGTTTTTACTCCCAGTCCGGCCCTGCACAGAAACGGCACTACTCAAAATCTAGGATGATGCCCTCAACAAAGCAGCAGATGACGGAGAATCATGCCTACTGGTGCTACTGGACCTAAGTGCAGTATTCCACACAGTCTTCA
Organism: Rana kukunoris; assembly: GCA_029574335.1. Taxonomy (NCBI): domain Eukaryota; kingdom Metazoa; phylum Chordata; class Amphibia; order Anura; family Ranidae; genus Rana; species Rana kukunoris. The sequence continues at coordinate 108,850 of JAJQKJ010000923.1, forward strand.
CCTCGGAAACGCGCACCGTTTCTTGCGGAGTCCCTCAAGGATCGCCCCTGTCACCCGTGCTCTTCAACATCTACCTTCGCCCACTCCTCAAATCATCAGTGAGATCTATGCTAACACTCCTATGCGGACGACACTCAACTCTACTTTCGGGTCACCAGAAAAAAATACCGATATCACGGATTAGAAAAATGCCTGGCACTGATTGACGAATGGATGACTGAGAGCTCCCTCAAACTCAATGGATCAAAAACAGAATTACTTCTTCTTCACGCAAACCGAAAGTCTAAAGCCAGGACATCATGGACACCACCCACCATCCTTGGGCAGATCATCACCCCGAGTACCAAGGTCAAAAGCCTTGGGGTAACCTTTGATGCAGAGATGTCGATGGATGCACAAATAGGATCAGTAGTCAGCGGATCCCACTACCTTCTCCGCCTATTGCGCAGACTCATCCCCTTCATCCCGGAAGAGGACACAGCGGTAAGTAGTCAGAACAATCATCAATTCTCGACTCGACTATGCAAACTCCCTCTACTTAGGACTACCAAAATACCAGATCTCGCGCCTACAAGTCGTTCAGAACACAGCAGCTAGGTTGGTAACAGGAAAGAAACCCTGGAAATCCATCACCCCATCCCTGAGGACCCTTCATTGGCTAACAGTAAAGAATCGGATCACATTCAAGACCCTCTGCCTCACCCACAAATGCACACAAGGAAAGGCTCCTCAAGACTTATGCGAGAAAATAAAACACTACACCACCCATCGCACTCTCCAATCATCTAACCAAAACCTCCTCCACATCCCCAAATACAACTACAAATCAAAGCGAGAACGAAGATTTGCAGTCCAAGGACCACGGCTATGGAACGCTCTATCAACGGACATCAGCATGGAAGAAAACCATCAGGCATTTAGGAAAAAACTCAAGACCCACCTCTTCTGAAGGATTAGGATGACGCCAGACGGAAAGTGCCTTGAGGCGATTCAGTTTGCATGTGTAGCGCTATACAAGTTATTCACTCACACATTCACTCACGTGAAGCGCTACCCCTGAAGGAGCCGCTGGTTAAATTTTGGGATCTACTTTCTTTGGTTGACTCACCCCTTTAACTAACTCGAAGCCTCCCTTGGCACACCAGATAAATTGCAAAGGTATTGTGACCCTACTCAGCAGGGGCCACAATAGCATACATATAACATGTAATGGTAATGCAATAATATTGTTACCTGCTCTGGTGAGTGATCTCCAAAATTTTAGACACGTCACACAATTAATATGTTCAAACAAAGGAATCACTTTACTTTGTGTATAATAAAGAAGGCGAAAAATAGGTTGAATAACAAATCAATGGTAAGTATGAATTAGCACACAATGACTCCGCAAGGGCCCTTGCGAGGGTCAGCAAGTAAAGAAGAGAAATCTAAACTAACAAAGATAATACTATTTAGCTTAAGTTACTATAGACAGTTCACGCTCATGAGCTCCCCCTAACGGACAGTCCTACAGAGCATCTAATGAAAAAAAGGCTTCTTGCCAGGCCTAGCTCAAACAGTCCACCCAAAGTTTTCTTAAAACAAAGTTTACATTGCGGCCTTTGGTGCACTTTTAGAATGTAATCCAAAAGGGTAAGAGATGGAATAAAACTCAGTCAAACAGGTTACAACAAACACCGATGATAATGAACTGATCGCTCGTCAGGGTCAGTCACTTCTGCAGAACAACTCAACTTAATAGGCCTCTCTGGTTCAGTCAGAAATCAAATGCGTGCCTCCGGCCTATGGAGTAACACTAAGTTATCTGTCAAAGTGAGGGGTTGAATGTTGGGCATGTGCCCTCTCACCTGAACAGGCCCGATCCGCCTGAGTTCCTCTCGAAAAGGGCGTGTCTGTCAGCCACTACTCTGCAACACACGGGGGTAGATTCATGTAGAGATCCGACGGTGTATCTACTGATACACCGTCGGATCTGTGAGATCCGACGCTCGGATCTATGCGGCTGATTCCTCGAATCAGGTTCCGCATAGATCTCCCTTAGAGCCGACTGGTGTAAGTGAGTTACACTGTCGGTTCTTAGGCTGCATTCTCCCGCCCGTCCGCTAGGTGGCGCTTCTTTTTTTCTATGCGACGAATATGCAAATGAGGAGAACCGCCGATTCAGAACCGAACGCCCGGCCGTCGCTTTTTTTTTTACGTCGTTTGCGTTCGTCTTTTTCCGGCGGATCGTTACCCCTGCTATATGCGGGGTAAGTGCGGCGGATCCTATGTTAAGTATGGCCGTCGTTCCCCGCTTTGAGTTTTGAATTTTTTACGTCGTTTACGTAAGTCGTCCGGGAATACGGCCATACGTTAATTGCGTTAACATCGAAAACAATGACGTCCTTGCGACGTCATTTAAAGCAATGCACGCTGGGAAATTTTGCCGGCGGCGCATGCGCAGTACGATCGGCGCGCGTGACGCGCGTGATTTAAATAGTAAACTCCCCCTAGCCGCGGAATTTGCATTCCGCCGGGGGATTTACGATCCGCCAGGGCTAATTACGAGGCAAGTGCTTTCTGAATACAGCACTTGCCTCAAAAACTGGCGCAGGCGGATCGTAAAAAAGATAGATCACGCGGATCAAAAGATCCGCTGATCTACATGAATCTACCCCACGGTCTCCGGTATCAGACTCCCCACTGTCCCTTTATTGGCAGCTGGCAAACTTCTCCTGTCTCCTTGAATGCAATCTGAACACCCTTGGTCTTGCTTCCCTCTGGATGGTTGGTCCTCTGATTGGTTTCAGGCCCAGGCTTCAGGCCTGGCAGCTTGACTGTGGAGCTATACACAGCTCCGCAGAGGAGAAGATCCAGGTCCGGAGAGAGCGAAAATGAGCTCCTCCCTGTTCTTAAGTAACCTCCCCCCATAAGTCTGTGCAGAGAGGTCACATGTTCCACTAAGGCAGGGCATTGTGGGAAGTGTAGTCTGTTCACTACTAAGTGTCAATGGAGTCTATATCTCCCGGTACTTCTGGTCCCACCATGCACAACTTCTAAAGACATCCTAACATATATACAGGCGTGGCTGGGGCTCAGATGTGGATTCAGGCTATCAATAGTCTCTGATAGGATGACCCCGCTACATAAGGAAGCTATAGGACTATTTTTTATGTGAGTTGTCACCCATTAGACATTCCATCCTGTTCTCACAGATAAAGTGAAGGCTCTGCTCCTTAACACATACCTACCTCATAGGTGGTGCCAAAACTCATCAGTATGTAAAGAGGGTTTCCTTATAGGCTATAGGCATATCCCCTCTGGGTGTGTGTGGGGCTCAATAGGCCAGACCTCTCACTATATTAGAAGAGAGAAGCAGTTAATGGTCCTGGTCTACGTGAAGTCATGAAATGAGGATAGAGTCCTATCCTCTGGGGGAAAGGTATGTATGGGCCTCAGGCCTGAAGAGGAATATTGTGTACTCTATACTAATACCAAGCTGGCGGCTCCTCCTTCCCTTTACTTTGTCATCACCCAGAAGGTTAACATGAACTTTACACTTTGTTCTCCATTCCCATCCACTGTAAGAGCACACTGTCACTTTCTTTGTGAGTAATTAGACCAGTCGTTGCTACTAAATTAGAAGTTTCTTTACTTAAAGGGGTAGTTCCCCCAAAAACCTTTTTTTTTAACATTGATTGAGGCTCGTTTTGTCAAGGGGAATCGGGTGGGTTTTTTTTTAGAAACAAAGCAGTACTTACCGTTTTAGAGATGCATCGTCTCTGACGCTTCCAGGTATGGTCTTCGGGTCTGGGCGTTCCTATTTGATTGACAGGCTTCCGACGGTCGGATACATCGCGTCACGATTTTCCGAAAGTAGCCGAACGACGGTGCGCAGGCGCAGTATAGAGCTGCACCGGCGCTCGGCTTCTTTCGGCTACTAGTGACGCGGTGTATGCGACCGTCGGAAGCCTGTCGGAAGCCTGTCAATCAAATAGGCACGCCCAGACCAGACGATCATACCCGGAAGCGACGGAGACGATGCATCTCTAAAACGGTAAGTACTGCTTTGTTTCTAAAAAAAAAACACCGATTCCCCTTGACATAACGAGCCTCAATCAATGTTAAAAAAAGGTTTTTGGGGGAATTACCCCTTTAAATAAAAGTGCATTAGGGTAACAGTTCCATTTACATTACAGTTCTCCAAATGTTATATAAATACAGCAAATTGCCAAACATGGTGGTACTCGATTTTTCATAAGTGCAATATTGTCACCAGCTACTACAACCAGAAGTAGTTTGGATTCAACCTTTAGTGCCATTTCAGGGTCCCGCTAAGGGGTAACCCCACTCTTGTTGCAATATCACATCTCCACGTGTATGGTCTTTTCAACTCCCATGATCAACAACCCTCAAGCCCAACCTCCTATTGCTATATATACACTGATCAGCCATAACATTATGACCGTCTACTGTAACTCATTGAGGCATGGATTTCACTAGACCTCTGACGGTATGCTGTGGTATCTGTCACCAGGTCGTCACCAGCAGATCCTTTAAGACCCACAGGCTGGAAGGTGAGGCCTCCATGGATCTAACTAGTTTTTCCAGCACACCCCCCAGATGCTCGATTAGATTGAAATCTGGAGAATTTAGAAGTCAATACCTAAAACTCTTTGTTGTGTTCCTCATAGCATTCTTGAATTCATCAGACCAGGCCACCTTCTTCCATCGCTCTGTAATCCAGTTCAGGTCAGTTAATGCTATGTGCCCATTGTAGGTGCTTATGAGTGCAGGCTTAAGTCAGTATGGGCACCTTGGTTGTTCTTCAGCTAGGCAGCTCCATACACAACAAATTGGGATGCAGTTTTGACACCTTTCTATAGGAACCAGCATTACATTTTTCAGCAATTTGAGCTACAATAGCTCTTCTATTGGATTGGACTACACAGGCCAGCCCTGCTCCCCATGTGTGTGAATAAAGCTTATTACTGTACAACATCAATCTGAGATATCTAAAGCCAAAGTAATGTAAATAATGAAATGTTATCCTTTTAATAGTTTCTATTTTTTTAAAGACAGCTTTATTTACAGCTATATTTTTATTGGTCATGTATAATTTATAGGTGTTGTTTTGATCTGTACATTCCAGGTGGTAAAGGTATGGGTGGGTTGGAAGGTGGAATACGAGTACCAGGAATACTTCGTTGGCCAGGTATTCTTCCTACAAATACCTCTGTTGATAAGCCGACAAGTCTAATGGATATATTCACCACTGTAACTAAGCTTGGTGGAGGCACTCTGCCCCAAGATAGGTATGATATTTAAATAAACTATTAGACTACTATTACATTTTAGTAAAATGTATGCATATGTAACAGTACTTAGGTTCAGCATGTCTTAAAAAATGCAAGTACCTGTGTTATTCTTTAAATGATTTCCTTTGGCCCTGTAGCCTGCCTGTACCCTTTTTTTGTCATTCAACTGTAAAATTATTATATTTTTTTATTATATTTTAGTAAAATGTATGCATATGTACAGTATCTCACAAAAGTGAGCACACCAGTCAAATTTTTGTAAATATTTTATATCTTTTTATATCTTTTCATGTCACAACACTGAAGAAATTACACTTTGCTACAATGTAAAGTAGTGAGTGTACAGCTTGTATAACAGTGTAAACTTGCTGTCCCCTCAAAATAACTCAACACACAGCCATTAATGTCTAAAACGCTGGCAGCAAAAGTGAGTACACCCCTAAGTAAAAATGTCCAAATTGGGCCCAATTAGCCATTTTCCATCCCCAATGTCATGTGACTCCTTAGTGTTACAAGATCTCAGGTGTGAATGGGGAGTAGGTGTATTAAATTTGGTGTTATCGCTCTCACTATCTCATACTGATCACTGAAGTTCAACAGGGCAAAGAAAGAACTCTCTGAGGATCTGAAAAAAATAATTGTTGTTGTAAATAAAGATGGCCTAGGCTATAACAAGATTGCCAAGACCCTGAAACTGAGCTGAAGCACGGTGGCCAAGACCATACAGCGGTTTAATAGGACAGGTTCCACTCAGAACAGGCCTCGCCATGGTCGACCAGAGAGAGTGAGTGCATGTGCTTAGCGTCATATTCAGAGGTTGCCTTTGGGAAATAGATGTATGAGTGCTGCCAGAGTACCAGAAAGCCCACAAAAACAGTTTGCTAAAGACTAGTGTTGCTCACAAATATTCGCATTGCGATATTCGTTACGAATATTGCATATTTTCGAGTATTCGCGAATAACTCGAATATCGCGGCGAATATTCGCTATTGTGAATATTCGTATTTTTTCAAATTTATTTTTAAAACAGATCACATCCTTGTGATCTCCATCGACGTCTAAAAGCATTGCTGGTATGATTAGAGACCCTGGGCCGAGTAGCTGAGGCGATCCTTTTATGTTGCCGAATATTCGCAATGAGAATATTCGTATTACGAATATTCGCGAATACTTTCTCTGCCCTTCTTTTGCATCAGAGCCAATCAGAGTTCTCCTACCACAGTTGTCAGAGGTTAGCAACCTCCATAGCAACCAATAGGAACTTGCCTGCACGACCATTATATAAGATCACTCCCAGCAGTATTTCAGTGCAGATTCACAAGGTGGCTAGAGAGAGTGGAGTATTTCTGTGCGTTTTTCCTGTGTATTGCGATCTTAGAGCTTAGCATTGTGCTTCCTATAGGAAATGATCTCCGTTTTCGCGTGTTGTTCGCAGACGAGAATTTCGCAATCAATTTCGCATTCGCATTAGCGAAATTTCGCATTCGCATTAGCGAAATTTCGCATTCGCATCAGCGAAATCTTGCAAAAAAATTTTTTTTGATAAAATATCACGAATATTCGATATTAACGAATATTTCATGAATATTCTTCTATATATTCGTGAAATATTGCGAAATCGAATATGGCGTATTCCGCTCAACACTACTAAAGACAAGCAGACTTTGATTACTGGAACCATGTCCTGATGACACCAAGATAAACTTATTTGGTTCAGATGGTTTCAAGCATGTGTTTCGGCAACCAGGTGAGCAGTACAAAGACAGGTGTATCTTGCCTACAGTCAAGCATGTTGATGGGAGTGTCATGGTCTGGAGCTGCATAAGTGCTGTCAGCACTGGGAGCTACAATTCATTAGGGGAACCATGCCAAAATGTACTGTGACATACTGAAGCAGAGCATGATTCCCTTCCTTCAGAGACTGGGCTGCAGGGCAGTAATCCAATATATTAATGACCCCAAACACATCTCCAATTGCCCTGGTCGATTGCGCAGTAACCGGGAAGGGGGGGGGCGCCCACCCCTTTAGGGCATAGGCCTGAAGCACGACCTGCCTGATCCACCTAGAAATGGTGGCCGACGAGACCGCCAGACCCTTCTTAGGGCCAGTCACCAACACGAACAGTTAATCCGACCTCCGAAACGGAGCCGTAGCAGACAGGTACACCCATAGGGCTCGAACCACGTCCAAGGAATGCAACGCAGCCTCTTTTTGATTCGCCGAGGACACAAGGATGAAAGAACAATGTCCTCATTAAGGTGAAAGGCCGAAACAACCTTAGGAGGGAACGACGGCTGCGGCCGCAGCACCACCTTATCCCTGTGGATGACCAAGTAAGGAGCCTTGCAAGACAAGGCCGCCAATTCAGACACCCATCTGACCGATGTAATTGCCACCAGAAAAACCACCTTCTGGGAAAGAGTCAATAAAGGTATCTCCCTAATGTCCTCAAACGGAGGCTTTTGAAGCACCAAGAGGACTAAATTCAAGTCCCATGGAGGCAGTGGAGGACGCACAGAAGGGGCCACATGCCAAACCCCTGCACGAACGTGCGCACCAGGGAGTGCGCCGCCAAGGGTCACTGAAAGAAAACAGCCAAGGCCGAAATCTGACCCTTAATCGTACTTAAGACGAAAGCCTGATTCACTCCACGCTGTAAGAACAGCAGAATCCGGGACATCACGTATGCATGGGGGTGCCAATTAATTTCCTCACACATAGAGATGTAAGCCTTCCACGTACAATGGTAAATTTTACAGGAAGTAGACTTCCGTGCCCGCAGCATGGTAGAGATTACAGAATCCGACAGACCCCGGTCCCTCAGCACCCGGCTCTCAACAGCCACGGCGTTAAAGCCAATGACTGTAAAGCAGGATGAAAGATAGGACCCTGCGACAGAAGATCCTCTCGCAGTGGCAGGCGCCACAGAACATATGCCACCAGATGCACCAGATCTGCGTACCAGGGACGGCAAGGCCAATCCGGAGCAATTAGGATTGTTGATATCCCCTCGGCTTCCACTCTGCATAACAGACGAGGAAGAAGCTTCAGAGGAGGGAAGGCGTAGATTAGGCGATAGTGACCGCACTGTCTCTTGACCTGCCCACAAACCGTGACATCTTCCGATTGAGTCGGAACGCCAGAAGATCCACATCTGGAGTGCCCCATTTCAGACACAGACTCTGAAACACATCTGGGTGTAGCGACCATTCTCCTTGGTTTAGCGTTTGGCGACTTAGGTACTCCATCCTGCCAGTTTTTTTGCGCCCGGAATGTAAATGGCCGAAAGAGCCGGAACGTTGTTTTCGGATGTGAGCAACTTCTGCCGCTGCAGCCGAGCTCCGTGTGCCCCATTGATGATTGACATACACCACAGCTGTGACGTTGTCCGACTGAATCCTGACCGGGCGCCCCTGCAGTCTCAGGGACCACTTGGAGAGGCACAGCCTGATTACCCCGAGTTCCAGGACAATGATTGGCAGGCGGGACTCTTCCCGATTCCAGCGCCCCTGGACTGACTAAACACCCCAGACTCCCCCCCAGCCAGAAAAACTGGCATCCATTGTGACCACCGTCCAATGGCACGGCAGGAACGACTTCCCGGCCCGAAGCACCGAAAGATGTTAGCCACCACACTAGGGAGGACCTGACCAGGAGACTCACCCGGACTTGGTAATGCAGAGACAAAGGGAGCTTGTCCCAACACAACAGAATTTCTCTCTGTAACACACGAGTGTGAAATTAAGCATACGGAACCGCCTCGAAGGAGGCCACCATCACACCCAGAACTCGCATGCAAAAACGAAGCGACGACCACTTCTGGGTCGCCAACCGCCTCACCGCAGTTTGCAGTGTCTGTAGTTTCTCCGTGGGAAGAAAAACTCTCGCCTCTGAGGAATCCAGGACCAACCCCAGGTATTCCAGATGCTGAGACGGTACCAACACCGACTTCTGAACATTTAGCAGGGTCTGGCAAGTGATAGACACATTCACCTCTAACTCTGAGCTGAGCTGAAGAAGCTTGCAGAAGAAGATCCCACGCTGCCTCAGCAGGGCCAGAATCGGGGCGAGCACCTTGGTGAAAACCCTTGGCGCCAAAGCCAGGCCGAAAGGGAGGGCCACACATTGAAAGTGGTCCTCCCCAACCGCAAAGCGCAGAAATCTCTGGTGCCTTGCGCATATGGGGATATGCAAGTACGTGTCCTTGACATCCAAGGATGCCAGGAAATCCCCTTGATATAGTACTGCAACTACAGAGCGAACCGAACTGAACATCCTGAACTTTTGCACTCTGACAAAACAGTTGAGGGCCTTGAGATCCAGGATTGGAGGAACCCCTTCCCTCTTGTAAAACCCCTGAAACCGTTCCAGTAAAGGAACCGGCACGATCACCCCCCTGACCAGCAAATCCTGAACAGCCCCAAACAGGGCCTCCCGATGACCCAGAGAAAAGCTGGAGGGTGGAAGGAAAAAATCTGTTTGGTGGACAAGAGAGAAACTCTATCTTGTACCCCGAGGAAACTACTTCGCAAAGACAGAGGTCGTAAAGAAGAGACATGCACCGAGCCCCGAATTTGCAAAGCGGAACCAGGGGCGCTTCTGCCCTTCAGCGGGCACCTTAGCGCCCTGGGAACATTTTTCCTGCAGCACCGGGCGGATGAAAAAAACGCTTGGGGGTGGTAAAAAAGGGTCCCTGCCTATGACAAGGCTCCTTGCCCTTACCGGATTGTGTGAGCAGAGTGCTCTTACATCCCGTGGCACCCTTTATGATGTCATCTACAGAAGCCCCAAAAAGCCTTTCACCCTTAAAGGGCAAGTCCACCAAGGCCTTCTTCGAAGACTGGTCCGCGGACCAACACTTCAGCCAGACAAGGCAGCGCAACACCACCACGTAGGCCGAGGCCCTGGAGAGCAAGGGAAGCATACCCAGGGCTGACTCACAGACAAATTTTAGGCCTTGCACCAACTGGTCGGCCAGCGCCACACAGTCCGTAGGGGCTTGATGCTCCTCCAACTCCTGCAGCAACAACTTTGCCCGTTCAGTAAGTGTCTGTGAAACTAGAGCCCCGACTGTAATGAAAAGACAGAGACGCCGTTGGCACGCACACGCGCGCATGCGCGCATACCTGGAACGCAGAATACATTTTTGACCAATGGCGCGCATTTGTGCGCACATGCGCGCATCCACCAACCGCAAACGGCGCACTTCCGCGCATTGCGCGGGTGCGGCGGATGGCGCGCACACGCAGGGGGCGTTTCTGACCCTTCCTTCCTATTTAAAGGGCGCTCTGATGACCGGGCGGGTGCTGACCAGTCTTCAGCGGTTCCTGAATTCCTGACTCCCGTATCTATTACCAAGATTCCTGTTTAACCACCCGGCTTGTGACCTTGACCTTGCTCCTGCTTAACCCTTGTGTACTCCGCTGCCTGCCTGCTAACGAACTGGCCTGTGACCTTTGACCTTGCCTCTGCTCAATCCGTCTGTACTTCGCTGCCTGCCTGCTGCCAACCCGGCCATCCTAGACCTCTGCATCCAAGGCTCCTGCCACGGGTCACCCTGACTTGCTAGGGGTTGGAGTTCCCCTTTATTCAGGCTCTTCGCTCTACACCACCCTAGCCCTGTGCCTGCTGCTCATCTAGGGTCTGCTGCCCTCCCTGCATCCAGCGGTACTTCAAGCAATATCATCTGGCACCCGTGTTCCTCCTACCTGAACGCCATCTGTTTCACCCTCAGTGGGGTTCTGGGTTGGAGATACAAGGGAGGCCGCCGACCTCTTCACATCAGACTCCTACCAGGTACGTGACACCGGCCAAGACCGTTCTCACCGCCTACCCCACCACTGTGAACATGGAGCAGGCCACAGCCTCAGCCTCTCCTATCTGCGGGGTCCCTCAAAGCGGGAGCCCCTTCCACAGGCATTGTGGTAGCTTTGTTCAGTCTGGACACAGGGGGGTCCACTGATGGACGAGAGGTCCACTCCTTCAGGAAGTCCTCCTTAAAAAGATAACGGACCGCAAAGCATTTTGGAACAGAAAAAAACTTTTGCAGCCGATCCCATTACTTGTACAACATTTTTTCCAGATAAGAAACACAAGGAAACACTTTTGCAGTGCGGGTCGGCTTACGGAACCCAAAAAGGAGCCGACATCTCTGATGTCCCCGCCGAATCCTCCATTTTCTGAGTATCCCGCACCGCAGTGATAAGAGCTCCCACTAGCGCCCTATCATACGATACGTTGACCCTGATGCAGAGTCATCCTCACTGTCCGTGTGTGGACTAGGCCTGCATCCTCTGACACCTCGGAACCAGGGTTGGGAGCAGTAGCTGGGCCGATTCCATGTCAGAGGCATCCCCAAAAGAAGACGGGGGAGGGGGCGCTTTTAACCCCCCCTCTGGCCACGCGCCGCTTCAATCCTGGCAACAAACGCCCTCTAGGACTGCTGTCATAGCATCCACATAGGCCGCAGATACAGGGGCACTAAGGGGTAAACTCTGGCATGTCTGGGAAAAAAGCATCCGGTGCGGACGCAATGCTGACTCACCCTTTTGCTACCCTTGGAACGTAAGGCAAGACCCACAAGCCACCCTCCCGGCCGCGCAGCAGAGAAAAGGGGACCCCTCCAGAGGACTCACCACACTGACCAGGCCCTGTACTGCAGCTGTCTGCCCCAGAGCGCTGTTCTATGCTGTGCCGTCCCTCATGAAATGTGCTGCAGCCGTTCGTGCCGATTTTTTTAGCCACCAGAGGCAAAAAAACCCAATACAAAATGGCCGCCGACATGCAAAAAGAGCATGTGGGCTACAAGAACATGGTCACCGATCTCCAATAAAAGTGCCCGGCACCACCAAAATGGCGCGGCCGCGATTGCAGTAAACAATACGCAGTGGTGACACCCGGGACCCCCGGGCAGCCCCGTACACACGGCAGCAAACAGCACCCCTAAGCAGACACAGCCCCCAGCCACTGGATGGAGCCCCCCAGGCGGACCCCCACACTCACAGCCGACTCCGCCACCCAGAACGTGGGGAAAGGAGGGAGAGGAAGGGAGAGAGAAAGCAGGGCGGACTCCCAATTGACCTGCCCACGATTGCACCAGCTGCACCACCCTGCCAAAGTAAGGGGACTGCTACTTACCCGTCCTGTGACCACCCGCTGGAAGACATCCCGGACAGAACCAACGTAACCAACGTCGCGCATTTACGGCATGGCTGTCGGCCCGGCACACTGTGACGCGGACATAGAGCCCGGTCATATGTGTGCCCTGGAGGTAGGCTCGCACCCCTGGCCACCCCTGGACCAGGGGCATGTCGTGGATGGCCCGCGTAGCTAATGCGCGCCACACCGCCTCGAAGGCCGAACTTGGGGGACTACAAGGATCAAGGATCCAGCCTGTCACCCAGTCGGCAGTTGATTGTAGATCTCAGTATCCAAAAATCCAGGAAAACAAAAACAAAAAAAGAAAGAGGAGCCATATCATCTCCTTTGCTAGGCAGAAAAAAACTGAGGCTGCAGAGCAGAGAGTGGGGAATCCACCCAGGGGAACCGCCCCCTGGGAGGGTACTATACTGTGTGGAGTGTTTAAACACTTAACATGCTGTTTTTCTGCCTAGTCAATCTCCTAGAAAGGAGGATATATAGCAATATGCTGTGTTGCTGCTGTGTGTCCATTAACGGAAGAGAATTTTTTTTTTTTTTTTTAAATTGGCTGTCTTTTTTGTTTATAGCGCAAAAAATAAAAACCACAGGGGTAATCAAATACCATCAAAACAAAGCTCTAGTTGTTGGGAAAAGGGACATCAATTTCATTTGGGTACAGTGTCAGACAACCGCATATCACAAAAAATGGCCCTGTCATGAAGAGGTATATAAATCTTCTAGAGCTGAATTGGTTGAAGTGGTTTTAAGGCTTAAGGTTTTTTACCCTTATGCATTCAATGTATTAAGGAAAAAAAAACTTCTATGTGCAGCAGTCCCCCCCCCTCCCCGCTCCACCTAATACTCAGTCCCCATCTTGATCCAGCAAAGTGCACAAGTCCCAGGAGCGGTCAATTACAGCCAAGGAGCCAATGAGGAGTGAGTGGGGTGAAGAGGGTGGGGAGTAGGGTGGAGCCGAGCCGAGCAGTGGCTTGGGAGAGGGGCACTTGTTGGCAGGAGGGAGGGCCAGGAGAATCGACGGGGGCCCTGAGAAGAGACGGACCAGGGCTGTTTTCTGTAAGGTATGACATGTTTGTTGTTATAAAAAAAAAAAATCTGCCTTTAATATCACTTCTCGTTTTATGGCAGTACATACTAATTTTGGTGGTAGTGAGTTATTGTTTTCTCGGTTCTAGGACCATTGATGGAAAGGATCTAATGCCTCTTTTGCAAGGAACTGTACCTAATTCTGAACATGAATTTATGTTTCATTATTGTGAGGACTACTTGCATTCAGTACGGTGGCAAGACACAAGCAGCAGTAAGTAAATACAATATCTAATTTACAAGAAAATGTAATTCCTATCCATTAATTCATACACTGGAGGATTTAATTGTTGCCTCTTCCTCTTATATCAAGTAGAGGGAGCTTCAAGTACCATCTATGGCAGTGTTGGGCAACCTTTGGACTCCAGCTGGGATGAAACTACAAATCCCATAATGCCTCTGCCTCTAGCAGTCATTTCTGTGATTGTCAGGGTCTTGCAATGTCTCATAGAACTTGTAGTTTCACCACAGCTGAAGAATCGAGTTTGCCTACCCCTAATCTATGTCATGTAAGTGCATGCAGGATCAGATCTAATGCCGCATACACAAGATAATTATTCGGGTTGTAAAAAACAACAATAAAAAAAATGTCATTTAAAACGATCATGTGTGGGCTTCAGAGCATTTTTCGTGTTCTGAAAACGGGACATTTTTTTTTTTTTCGAACATGCTCTATTTTTACACAACGTTTTAAACGTTGTAGTTTTTCGGGCTGTAAAAAAATGGTTGTGTGTGGGCTTTAACTGCGTGAAAAACCCGCACATGCTCAGAAGCAAGTTATGAGAAGGGAACGCTCATTTTGGTAAAAAAAAACACTGTAACAGACAGAAAAGCGAATCGTCTTTTACTAACACAAAATCAGCTAAAGCAGCCCAAAGGGTGGCATCATCTGAATGGAACTTCCACTTTATAATGCCGTCGTACATGTTGTACGTCACCACGCTTTGCTAGAGCATTTTTTTTTTTTTTTACGATCGTGTGTAGGCAAGGCCGTTTTAATAATCAAGTTGAAAAAAACTTTATTTTTTTAGAGCCTGAAAAAATGATAGTGTGTACACCGCATAAGAGTTCCATAACTGGAATACATCACATTTCAGCATCCACAAACAGGAACTTCTGTAAGCCTTTTTTCATGAGATGTGCACATGGCCATGGCATTAGCAAGTGCCAAGTATGGAAGGCATGTGTATTACAGGACGCACCGCCAGGTAGAAGTCTGGTCATAATAGGGAGGTTGAAGATTAGGGCTCAGAGTTCAAGTGGAACATGAGTTCGACTCGAAAATCGGCTGTTCAATCATTAAAAAGATCGAAAATTATGGGCCGTTTGCGACAAAACTCAATTGGCGCGTCATGCCCCATATTTTACTGCGTCATTGCAGTGCATTGCTGGCTGATTGCTGCTGCAGTTCCAGTGTCCACCAGCATGTGTCTCCCAGAAGCCAGCAGGTTCTGATCAGCCACACCTGGCTCCAGCTGCCAGGTGGATATTTAAGGCTGCTCCTCCCTTCCCCCAGGGCGTCACTATCCTGTCTGATCGCCTCCTTGCTACCAGCTTGTGCCTGATAACGTTCCTTAACCTTCCCTTGTCCTGATCCATCCTGCACCCTTCTGCCTTGTTCCATGCTCTTGTTCCCAGACGTGTTTCCCCTCCTGGCATCCCTGTTGCCTTTGTCCCTTATGTTGTAGATATTGTATATATATAGCAGTTAAGTTCATTAGTTATTCTTGTTCTTGTTTGCTGGAGGGGTATATGCTTTCACTGGTTGCTGTGTATGTTTATTGGTGTGTGTTCACTGTACATAAATATCACTTTAATGATAAATACTTTGTTTGGTCTCAGTTCCTCTGTGTAGCTACGTGTCTGGTCAGTGGTCACCTTTAGATGCTGATCCTGACACCTTCATGCTTTGGCCAGTCACAGCGCCATCAGTACAGGGTGCATTTGGTCAATTATGGCTCAGGAGATTAAGTACACGCCCCACACTATATAAAGGTCGCCTGCACGTCGGCCTTGTGTAGTGTGTCTCGGCGAGGAGAGAGAGAGAGAGGAGAGTGTCATTTAATTTCATTTAGATAGATTGAGCAGACAGGCGATTCAGTTAGCTCCAGTATATTTTGTGTGTGTACATGTGTGTGTGTGTGTGTATATATATATATTTTGTATACAGTTTAGCTAGATCTCACTGCAGAGCGTTCCTGTTGTACTGTTCCTAATATTATACTACAGGCAGGCAGTTGATTCAGTTAGCTGCAGTATATTCAGTATACTGTATCCAGTTTAGCTAGATCTCACTGCAGAGTGTTCCTGTTGTTCTCTTCCTAAAACACTACAGGCAGGCAGTTGATTCAGTTAGCTGCAGTATATTCAATATATATATATATATATATATATATATATACACATACCAGATATATATATGTATATATATATATATAACGTATTTATCTGCGTATAACACGCACAGGCGTATAACACGCACCCTAACTTTAAGAGTGAAATTTCAGGAACAAAAACTTTCCCACGGCCCCATGTGTATAACACGCAGGCACAGTTTACCCTCTATTTTCAGGGTAAAAAAGTAAGTGTTATACGCAATAAATACAGTTATATATATATATATATATATATATATATATATATATACACACACACACACTGTATCCTGTGCAGCTAGATCTCACTGCAGGCCATTCCTGGTCTACCTATTTAAATATACTTTCAGGCAGGTAGGCCAGGCAGGTGATTCAGTGATGTGCAGTGCATAAAATATATACTGTTCCCTACATATATATTCACTGCATTAGAGTCTAGCCAAGCCAATACCTGACTGCAGGTCATTCCTGGTGTACTTATCCAAATACACTATTAGGCAGGCAGGTGATTCAGTGATCTCTGCAGTGCCTAAAATATATACTGTCTCCTAAACCCATGTATATATCCACTGCATCCAGTTTAAACCAAGCCTATATCTGACTGCAGGCCATTCCGTATGGACTTTTTCTAGTAGACTTCAGGAGTGGTTTTGCTACTCTAAGTTTACAGTATGTCTGGAAGGCCAAGGAGAGGCAGACGCTCACAGTCCACTAAAAAGAGGGCAAGCAGGCTCTATGTCTACAGCCAACAGTGCTGGTCGTGGACACAGTGCATCCTCAGCATGTGGCCGTGGGGCACACTTGTCCTTTTTTTCGGCAGCTGGCCGCATTGAGCCACAACATGCAGAAGATAGAGTGTTGGTGAAGTGAAATGACCAAGCCGGCCTCATCCTCCTTATCCTCTGTCACCCAGGCTTAGAGTACTTTGGCTGCCAATGCAGCTGCCAAAGTGGCCTATTCAATCAGCTCCAGGTCATCAGTTACTCCTTCCCTAGCCCCACCATCATGCACAGAGGAGTCCCTCGAACTGTTCCACCACAGTGTTGGGTACATGCTGCAGGAGGATGTGCAGCATTTTGAAGGCTCCGATGATGGTACCTAGCTTGAGGAAGACAGTAATGTGAGCCCAAATTGAGGGGGTGCCCAAAAGAAGGACAACAAACTGGCAGTCATGTTCCCCAAGCTGCAGCATACTGCCAGGTTTGCTTCAGTGACGAGGAGGGAGGGGATGATAGAGGTCACTGACTCTAAGTGGGTGCCTGAGAGGAGGAGGAGGCACATCTCCAACTAAGCAGGATGCCCTCCAGGGACCAGCTTAAGGGCAGCCAACCGACTACATCACATCGCAGAGCTCCGCATGTGCAGGGCGCTGCTGACTCTCCGTGCGTTTTTTCCAAAAGTTCTTTGGTGTGGGTCTTTTTTGAGACGTGTGCAGCAGATCGCACCATTGCTGTTTGCAACATATGTCTGAAGCGTATCAAGTGTGGCCAAAACAGCAACTGCTTGGGCACCACATGCTTGACCAAAAATATTTCGAACTCCCATGCAGTCCCACTATACCTTCAGTTCTCTCAGAAACCTGCACTGAGAGGATGAAGGTGTAGAATTAGGTGTACCAAGTACTTGCGTGCAATCTGCAATCGCTACACCAACGTCTGATTGTAGCAAGCAAATTTCCCTACCTCAGTTGCTAAAACCGGTGAAAGAAATTCTGTCCCAGCCGTCATAAATTGCTAGCAATCCAACTGCTGCCTTTTCAGCAGGTAGACTCTGCCCCCTTTCGTGAATTTGTGGAATGTGCAGTACCTCAGTGGCAGGTTCCCAAATGCCACTTTTTTCACGGAAGGAAATTCCAGCTCTCTACCGACATGTGGAAGGCAATGTCTTGGCTTCGCTGGGCAGAGCGGTCAGCGGTAAGGTGCATATTACCACTGACTCATGGTTCAGCAGGCATGGACAGGAACGTTACCTATCTTTCACGGCGCACTGGGTGACTCTGCTGGCAGCTGGGAAGGATGCAGGACAGGGTGCAGTATTGTTGGAGCTTTTGTTCCGCCACTACGCCTCCAAAATGCTACTAGTGGTGATTCTGACATGCCTCTCTCTCCTCCAAAAAAAAGCAGTTTTTAAAACTTTTTTTTTGCATCGATACATGACCCCTGGGGCAGGACCCGGGTCCCCAAACCCTTTTTAGGACAATAACTTGCATATTAGCCTTTAAAATTCACACTTTTGTTTTTTCACGTTCAAGTCCCATAGACTTTAAAGCGGAGGTTCCACCGTTTTTTTTTTTTTTTTAAGTCAGCAGCTACAAATACTGCAGCTGACGACTTTTTAAAAAATGGACACTTAAATGTCCAGCGCGAACAGTGTTTCCCAGAAGACAGCGGGGGGGGGGGGGGGGGGGTGGCGTCACAGGCTGGATTCCCAGCGGGGGTAAAAGGCCAGGAAGTGGTGCAAATACCTCTCAGACAGGTATCCGCACCCCCTCCCCCCTGAAAGGTGCCAAATGTTGTCACCAGATGAAGTGATCCAAAAAGCGAAGGTTCACTTTTTACGTGAAGCTCCACTTTAATGGTGTTCAAATGTTTCGCACAAACTTTCGATCCGTTCGCATGCGGTCCGTTCTGGATGCTAACCGACCCGTGGGGTGTTCGCCTCATTCCTATTGAAGATAGGAAGGAAGAGGTTTGGTACAATAACAGACCTTTAAGTGCTGCCTGTCAGTGATGGTAGGTTCACTGGAATGAGTATAGGGGATGTCAAGAGCAGGTTTAAAATTGCTTATTGAAACAAAAAAATAATCTGTAAATGTTTGGAGGTTATTTATTGTCCTAAGAATCTGAAGAGAGAGGAATTTGCTCAATGTTGCTTTACCTAATGCAGAAGTTCTCAACTACATTAATGGGAAAATACAGCCTGAACTTGTTTAGCTGGGCTTCTCCGATGGATCACAGGAATGCAATTCGTTTTGCACTCCTGTCACCCGTTTTCTGCAGAGAGAGGGCTGAAGGCTGCTCTCTGCTGACGTAACACAGATCAGTCCAGGCACTGCATCATCCTGACTCTGGGAGTCTGGATCGGCAAGGCGCCTGGACTGATGCCTGTCTCAGCCTCTCAGCAAGCCTCTCAGCAAGCTGCTCCCGTCCCCTCCACAGCTCAGCGCTCCACAGCATTTGAACGGCATCAAATGTTATTTGTTTTTTTGATGAGCTTGGTACTGTTTTATTCTGTCAGCTAACAGTTATCCAGTAAAAGGGATTTGAGCGGTTATAGTACCGTGAAGGTGCCAGTAAAATAACAAATTTTATTTTTGGGTCTTCAGATTAAAGAGTTTAGAAATCCTGGTCTAATCCTATGTTGGTAAACACAATAGAAATAAATGATAGCATCATTAACTCTGACTTGCCATAGTATAAAGAACGGTAAGAAAAACTGTCTGCAGCAGTTATTTACCAGTCACAGGCAAATCATAGACCAATAATCGCACATCCTAAACCAGCTAGTCCGGTTATTGTATTTTTATATACTTATTTAGATAAAAATTGTCTAAATCCTTGCTTACATTGATATCAAGTTGCCTTCAATTTGAATTATAGCACAGTAAGCTCTTAACTTGCAACACTTTTAAAAGAATGACTTTGATTTGATGCTTTTGGATTAATTATACAATCTAATGTTTCTTTGTATTTGTCAATAGGCAATACCACTTGGAAAGTCCACTATATTTCTCCAAAATTCCCAGCTGGAGCAAATGCATGCTATGGTTCAAAGCTTTGTTTTGCAGTGGAGAAAATGTTGCATACCACATTCCCCCATTACTATTCAACCTTTCCAATGATCCTTTTGAGGCGAATCCTCTGCCCAATGACTCTGTTTTTCTATAAGGAAGTGCTACAGAAAACACAGCTGGCTACAGCACATCATAACTCAACATTGCATCCAGTACCTCAACAGCTCTATTGGCTAAACAACATGTGGGACCCCAGACTTCAACTGTGCTGTGGAACATTTCCATTCTGTTGGTGCAACGACAAAAGCAGAAGCTAGGTCGAGCAAATAAACATTATTTTATCTGCTATGACAATAATCTACTTACTGAAATTTACAGAACTGGTGTAATGATAACCAAAACTGTGATTATATACTGTACCTGTTTTATTACATGCAGTTATTTTAAAGGGATACTAAAGGTTCTTTTTTTTTTTTTAACAAACATGTCATACTTACCTCCACTGTGCAGTTTGTTTTGCACAGAGTGGCCCCGATTGTCCTCTTCTGGGGCCATAGCCGCCAAGTGTATTACTCGCCCCCGGCGCGCCGCGTCATTGATTTGATTGACAGCAGTGGGAGCCAATGGATGTGCTGCTATCAATCATCCAACGAAGAGCCGACAAGAGCTGGGGGAAAGCAAAGTGGCATCGCGCCCATGGAGATTCGGAGCTTAGGTAAGTAAAAAAAAGGGGGGGGGTTCGGGCGGGGTAGCGGGGTGGGTTTTTTGGGGGGGCGGGGTGACAGCAAGGTGTTTTTCACCCTTAATGCATAGGTCCTGTCGCCACATAATGTAGGGGTGGCTACTGTAACGGTCACTTAAGTTTTACGACCCTTCATCCACCCAAGACAAGACAGCTTAGCCGACACTTCTGACATCCTGGACTTACACGATCCATTCCCCCAGAAATAAAGACGAGACACAGCTCTGTACTTGTTCCAAAATGTATGATCGCTTTAATGGTTTTTCTTAGCTTGCTTATATATCCAGTACAACATATTAAAGTTAATCACAACGAACAATAACATCTCCACCCCCCTCATCACACACTGGGGGCTTCCATTACAGATTTTAGAGAGAGACTTTGGCACTGGTCTATAATTAACACAATCTAATTACTACAACTGAGGGGTCACATTCCTTTATCAGTAGAATTAAAACAAAACACCTTCACACAATGATTTGCCCTTCAATCCACATCTTTAGACAGACGGTCCTGTCTCCGACAGAAAGGTATTTACCCCAGATAATCAAAAGGCTTTAAAAAGTGTTTATCACACAATGAAATGTCTTAGGAGCAGACCTGAATTAACACCTCCACAGCCTTACAAAATGGACAATGGAATATCTTAGGAGTCTATTGACCTGGTTGTGAGTCCACATGAAATCACCTGTAATATGAACTAATCAGTAATGTCCCATCTCATGTAATACATGAATTATGATTTACCAGCCACCCTATGCCCAAAAGGGGCACAGGGTTAACTTAGACCCAAGAGTTTTTAGGGCCGCTGGCACAGGAGTATCCCCCCATCCCTCAAAAGGTCTCTGGGCGTCACGGGTCAAACCGTTACAACTACCAACCTTTATCTGAACTAGAGATGAGCTCCGCGTTTGATATGAACGTATGTATCGATTTGAACATTGTCTGTTCATACATTCGACGAAAATTCGAACAAAACGCGGTCGTTCGCGGCAAATTCGAGTGACGCGCAACGGCCCATAATTCACTGCGGCATTGCGCGCTGATGATTGGCCAAACATGCACTATGACCCTGCATGCTTGGCCAATCACAGCGCGCAAAAAACGGAGAGCCATAATTGCCAAAGCCAGGGTGGCTTTGGGCAATTATGGCTCAGGGCTTTAGCACACGCCCCACACTATATAAGGCCACCTGCTGGGCGCCTTGTGTAGTGTGTTAATGAGAGCAGTCAGAGGGACAGAGAGATAGTCTTTTTATATAGCTAGATAGAGCAGGCAGGCTAGTCAGTTTAGCTTAATTTACAGTGTGTAGAGGATATATATACATCCCTAGGAGTTGTACATATATTCATACACGGTATAGCTTAGCTAGATCATCTATTCCTAATTTACTGGCAGCAGGCAGGTGATTGTGCTATTTAAAGACATTATCACAGGTATAGACACCCAGCAGGTACAATATTTAAAGAATTTTTCATTTTTTTTATTTAAGCATCATTAGGCTGCATTCACACCTAATCACTGGCGTTTTGTCCCGCGAATTGCAGCGACAAATTGCAGAGTTTTGTACCGTGATTTGCGGCAAACAAAACACCACGATTTTAAACCCCCATTTAACCCCCAGGTCCACATCTCCTATGCTGAACTCGCCGAAGCCGCCTGAAAAAAAGGTTCCGGGACTTGTTTTGAGCTTCACGCGTTTGGCGTTTCGGCGTTCGTCGTGGAGATGTGAACCATCTCCATAGAGGGCAATGGTATTTCTCCCCAACCACGTATCAAGCGTCGGGCGTAAATATGCCTAGATGTGAATGGAGCCTTAAAATCACTGCTCCTGGAGCAGTGATTTTAATAATGTTTAAATAAAAAAAAAAAAATCCTTTAAATATTGTAACCTGCTGGTGTCTATAGTTTGCATGTAAAAAACGTCTTTGAGAACCCGGGTCTTGCCCGACGGAACATGTATCAATGTAAAAAAGTTTTAAAAACGATCTTTTTTTTCAGGAGTCCTGCTCCTGAAAAACGACCGTTTTTTAAACTTTTTTCCATTGATACATGTTCCCTGGGGCAAGACCTGGGTTTTCAAAGACGTTTTTCCAACAATAACTTGAATATTGGTCTTTAAAATGATCGTTTTTGAATTCGAATGTCGAGTCCCATAGACTTCAATGGGGTTCTAAATGTTCGCGCGTAGCGAACGTCGGTCCTGTTCGATACGGTTCTGGTGCGAACCGAAACACGGGGGCTTAGTTCGGCTCATCCCTAATCTTAACTAATAGCAATTGTAAACAATGAGTCTGTCAGCAATCCACGTAGCTACACAACGAAACTGAGACCAAACAATGTATTTATCCTTAAAGCGGAGTTTCCCACCCAAAATGTGAACTTCTACTTTAAGCACTCCTCGCCCCCTTACATGCCACATTTGCCATGTAATTTTTTTGAGGGGGGGCTGGGGGCTTCGTTAGGAGTGGGACTATTCTTGTCCCACTTCCTCCTTCTGCCTACAGGCCACCTAGGCGACTTCTCCTCTCCACCTAGGCGGACCCTCCTTCTAGGTGATCTCCTGGGAAACATGACAGGTCCCAGAAGATCGCCTGTCCAGTTTGAGAGCACAGTGCGAACTCACGCATGCTCAGTGCGTGTCCAGCCATATAGCTGAAAGCTGTCATGGCTGGGTGTCCAGAGTTGGCAATGGAGGGAGAGAGCAGTGGAGAGTGAGGAGAGAGAAGTGACGAGCTCCCGTCACCGGGGGGCCGTATCGCTGGACTGCAGAACAGGCAAGTGTCTATTTATTAAATGTCAGCAAGCTACATTTTTTGTAGCTGCTGACTTTTATTAGAACATAAAAAGCCTGAAACACACACCAATAAACATACACACAACTAACAGTAAGAAAAACAAACCCCAAAGACAAACAAGAACCAAACCCCTAATGCACAAGAACAACTAACAATCCTAACTATTGACAAGGTAAACTAAAGAACTAAGCTACTAACTAAATACAAACATATACAATGTAATGGCAAGGGAATACAGGATGCAGGAATAGGAGAAAACAACACTGGGTACTAGGGCAGGGAGCAGGAGCAAGGCAGAGGGGTACAGGATGGATCAGGCAATCAGGAACAAACTGGTGAGCAAGTGAGGCAATCAGAATCTTGACACACCTGGGAAAAGAAGGAGCCGCCCTAAATAAGTACTCGCAACCATTGGAAACAGTGTGGTTGATCAGGACTTGCTGGCTTCTGGGAGACACCTGGTGGACACAGGAACTGCAACAAACAGCCCAGAGCAACACATTGCTACCGGCAGGTGAACTTAATCCTACAAGTCATTTTAAATGGGATTTTTTTTCCCTTAGAAAATAGGATTTTTGTACTCACCGTAAAATCCTTTTCTCTAAGTTCATGGACGGACACAGCAGACAGCAGCCAATGACCTTAGGGTATTATCCTCCCTTTTAGGAGATTGACTAGGCAGAAAAACAAGCAACATGTTAAGTGTTAAAACACTCCACACTCAGTACAGTATCTCCCAGGGGGCAGGTCCCCTGGGTACAATCCATCTCTCTCTGCTGCATCTTGCAGCCCCAGTTCGTAAACAAGCAGTACAAACAAAGGCGGGGAAGGAGTGCTGTGTCCATCCATGAACTCAGAAAAATGGGCGATTTACGGTGTGTACAGAAATCCTATTTCCTCTTCCGTTCATGGACGGACACAGCAGCAATTGACCTTAGGGATGTCCCCAAGCAGTGTAAAAAAAAATCGAGGGGTGGGAAAACACAGCAAACCAACGTTCACCCCCAAACAACCAGAGTTCCAACGGAGGAGCTTCAACCTTAGACAACCGCCTGCAAAACCTTGCGGCCAAAGAAGGCACCCGAAGATGCACTCACACATCCACCTTGTAAAACTTTGAGAAGGTTGTGTACTGACGACCAGGTCGCTGCCTTAGACACCCTTAAAACAGCCGCTTGATGCGGAAACCCATGAGGCACCAATCGCCGTAACCAGGAAGGGAGGCGCCCGCCCCTTTAGGGCAATAGACCTGAAGCACGACCTGTCTGATTCACCTAGAAATGGTTGCCGACGAGACCGCCAGACCCTTCTTAGGACCAGTCACCGTCACAAACAGTAAATCCGACCATCCGAAAACGGAGCCGTAGCAGACAAGTACACTCGTAGGGCTCGAACCACGTCCAAGAAATGTAACGTGGCCTCCTTAGAGTTCGTCAGCCGAGGACATTAGGATGGGCAGAACAATGTCCTTATTTAATGTGAAAAGCCGAAACAACCTTAGGAAGGAATGACGGCTGCGGCCGCAGCACCACCTTAATCCCTGTGGATGACCAAGATAAGGAGCCTTGCAAGACAAGGCCGCTAGTTCAGAAACCTGTCTGACCCAAGTAATCGCCACCGAAAAAACCACCTTCTGGGAAAGAGTCAATAAAGGGATTTCCCTAATGTCCCTCTTACGGAGACTCTTGAAGCACCGAGAGGACTAAATTCAAGAGTGGCCCATGAGAGGCAGTCTGAAAAGACCCGCACAGGAGGGGTCACATGTCCGAACCCCCTGCAACAAAGGTATCCGCCACCAGAGGTGCGGCCGACAAGGCTGTCGCTGAAGTAAATCAGCCCAGGCCGAAATCTGCCCCATAGCAATCACTTAACGGCACTTTTCCGTTCCGGCGCCTGCATGGAGTAGCTGTGTTCCCTCACTCCTGCACACAGGCTCCCTAAAATCGGCATACAAAACCCTCAGACCCGCCACCAGACCCTGGGAAACCAATTCCGACATCCCCCAGATGAGATGGACCAGACATTCCTGGAAAAAAACGGCGCGG
>JAJQKJ010002271.1:0-84415 GCA_029574335.1 Rana kukunoris
AAAAGCATATTCATGTGTTGAATGGCCTAGTCAAAGTCCAGACCCAAATCCAATTGAGAATCTGTGGAAAGACTTGAAAATGGCTGTTCACAGATGCTCTCTATTCAATCTGAGAGAGCTTGAGCTTTTTTGCCAAGAAGAATGGGCAAAAATGTCCCTCTCTAGATGTGCAAAGCTGGTAGAGACATCCCAAAAGACTTGCAGCTGTAATTGCAGAGAAAGGTTCTACAAAGTATTGACTCAGGGGGGCTGAATACAAATGTACACCACACTTTTCAATATCATTATTTGTAGAAAAAATTGAGAGCCATTTATCATTTTCCTTCCACTTCACAATGATGTTCCACTTTGTGTTGGTCTTCGACATGAAATACATTTACGTTTTTGGTTTATGACAAAATGTGAACATTTTTTAAGGGGTATGAATACTTTTTCAAGGCGCTGTATATGGTATACATTGACAGTGATCAACCAATGAGAAACCAGTGTTAAAGCTACATTTTTTTATCCAACAAAAGTTTTTTATTTTGCAGAATTGGAATACATACATCGTCATCATTGCAATACAGGTAATGTCATGCCACACAACTACAGTAATATACAACACCATAGCATCCTCAGTAATTCTACGGTCTCCCTCTTTGTTCCCCATAACCTGTTAAAAAAAAGTTTAATCAAATTGTAGCTTTATTTAAATCAGCACCAGGGATAGTACTTAAGTTGAATGAGAAGCATTCCTTGTACTGGTGTCTTCTTTGCTTGTTGAAATCTTTATTCCTCTGCCTCCCCTAAACCCACACACTCATTCAATGTAAGTATCATCCCTTGTGCTGATTTAAAAATAAATATTACAATTTAAGCTGTAAGATGTCTACAGACAGATCATGTATTGTTGGGTCATCAACCAGGTATTGTACATGCTGGTTATGTCTGTGGGTCATAGGCCTTAGGACCAGTTAGAGGCAGTGCTGCAGGTACCAGGTTGTATAAAATCCTTACTATCCCATAATTTCAGTTTATAAACCATTTACTATGCTTCAGTTTATTAACGACCTCTGTCTCCTATACATTCATCTGCAGTGCAGACAAGGAATATGGAATGTGTTACTCCAGTCCCTTTCTCTGTCTCAAAAGTTTGATTTTAGTGGTTGATTTAGACCCCTGACATCTCTTCAAAAGACCCCCAACAGTGTTATAAAAATATAAAAATAAAAAGACAAACAATTAAAAAAATAATTAAAAACGTGTAAAAAATCATACTCTAATTTCTAATCATACTAAAAAGCCACGCCCAATATGTTACATCATTAAGCCAGGGTTCGACAAAACCCGGACACCAGGTCGCATTTGCAACTAGAATTAACGCTGTAATTGAGGCCGTGGCTTTGCGGCCTTCTGCAGTCCTAGGCTTCTCTGGCGCCCTCTTGTGGTGGCCGTTGGTATGACAAGACAACCAGCAATGATAATGGAGCTTCCCCTGCCTGTTTTTTTTTACTGCCCGCCCACCTCCTTCCCTTTACTTAGAACCCCCAAACATATATATTTTTTATTCTAACACCCTAGAGAATAAAATTGCGGTCGTCACACCGTATTTGCGCAGCGGTCTTGCAAGCGCACTTTTTTGGGAAAAAACACACTTTTTTGAATAAATAAAGAACACAATTACATCTGCTCGTGGAATGGCGACAAACTTTTACCCTTTAAAATCTCCATAGGTGACGTTTAAAAAATTCTACAGGTTGCAGTGTTTTTGAGTTAGAGTAGGTCTAGAGGGCTAGAATTATTGCTCTCGTTCTACCAATTGCGGCCATGCCTCACATGTGTGGTTTAAACACCACTTTCATATGTGGGCGCTACTCGCGTATGCGTTCGCTTCTGCACGCAAGCTCGGCAGGATGGGCGTGTTTTCTGGTTCCTAACTTTTTTAGCTGGCTCCTAGATTCCAAGCAAATTTGGCAATCCCTGCATTAAGCCAAACTAACCGTTTGCTGCAGCCCACTATGCGTGCCACAGGTCATCATCTCCCTGGTAGGGGCCCCAGTGTGTTACTTTCCCCATGGGCCCATGATGCTGTTAAGGTGGCACCCCCCCCCCTTCATTGTGTACTTTTATTATGTACAATTAGCCTCTAAGCATGGGGGGAGGAGTTCAGTGATCATGAGGGGAGACCTATTTTTGTCGTAGTTCAGTTACACTTCGTGTACATGTCTTGTCCCTCCCAGAGCCTATGATTGGACAGTGAAAGGAGAAGCAGCAGATTTATTAGCTCCTCTCTCTGTCTGCGCTCTCCACCTATAAGCATGATTACAGCAGCACACCTGATTGGCTGCTTGTGCTGCTTCTCCCTCTCATACTTTACCCACTTTGTCATTACACTTTGACAGGTTGGCTTGTTCCAGCAAATCGCCGTAGCTGTAGTTCTGTCCCTTTTAACAGCTATAGCAGGTAGCTGCACAGTGGGGGAGCTAATGTGCGTAGCCAGCGGCCGTGATGTCTGTCGGCAACCCGCGAACGCTCCACAGAGAGCCAGAACAGGGATCTTTTAATGTAAACAAATAGATCCCCGTTCTGGCAGGGAAGTACAGAGTGGTTGTCTGTTCCTAGTGATCAGGAACAGCGATCTCTCTGTACTCTGTCAGTCCCCTCCCCCCACAGTTAGAAACACCTCCCAGGGAACACCTTTAACCCCTTGATCACCACTAGTAATAACTCCTTCCCTGCCAGTGTCATTTATATAGTAATCAGTGCATTTTTATAGCACTGATCGCTGTATAAATGTCATTGGTTCCAAAAAAGTGTCAAAAGTGCCTAATCTGACCGCAATCACACAAAAAAATCGCTGATCACCGCCATTACTAGTAAAAAAAATAATAATAATAATAAAAATGCCATAAATCTATCCCCTATTTTGTAGACACTATAACTTTCACGCAAACCAAGCAATATACAATTTTTTTTTACCAAAAATATATAGAAGATAGAAGAATATATAGAAGAATACATATTGGCCTAAACCAGGGATCCTCAAACTACGGCCCTCCAGCTATTGCAGAACTACACATCCCATGAGTCTTTGTAAAACTCTGAAATTCACAGACATGACTAGGCATGATGGGAATTGTAGTTCCTTAACAACTGGAGGGCCATAGTTTGAAGACCCATGGCCTAAACTGATGAAGAAATGTATTTATTTTTGGGATATTTATTATAGCAAAAAGTAAACAAAATATATATTTTTTCAAAATTGTTGGTCTTTTTTTGTTTGCGCAAAAAAAATTAAACCACAGAGGTGATCAAATACCACCAAAAGAAAGCTCTGTTTGTGGGAAAAAGGAATGTCAATTTTGTTTGGGTACAACGTCGCACGATCATGCAATTGCAGTGGCGGTGCGTCCATAGTGGGCGCAGGAGCGCTGCCCACTCTCTCCTCCTGCATCCATCAATCAACAATACATAGATTCATGCATTGCATGAATCTATGTATTGTCGCCGCTGCTGCCCACTATTCAGGTGACCGGCCCCCTGTTGAGCGCCGGCCATCTGGATAACAGCGGTGGGTGTGTTTTGGAAGTGCCTGAATAGAGCGAGACACTCTAATAGGCTTCCCGATTACAGCATGTGGGCTATAATCGGCTTAATGGTTAACCAGAGGGCACACAGGCTGTGAGTTCCCTGGTTAAACAGTGCTTTCCTAACACTGACCCGCCTCTCAGCCAATCAGGTTCACCGGATCTGGTCACCTGAAGCCGCAGGCTTGAAAGGACGAGAGGAGGAGCGGATGGGAGAAGAGTCTTCCTCCTGGAGGAAGAAATGGAGGACACCGCTCGCCACCTGCCGCCGTCACGCGCTGCTGACCCGAGACAAGGTGAGGGCCGGGCAGACAGTGAGCATGCGGGGGGCAACGTTTGGGGCACTGTGGCCACACTTGAGGCACGCTGGCAGCATTGGGCACACTGGCAGTATTGGGAACACTGGCAGCATTTTATGGCACAGTTGCAGCATTTGGTGGGCACAGTCGCAGCATTTGGCACACTGGCAGCATTTGGTGGGCACAGTCGCAGCATTTGGTGGGCATAGTCACAGCATTTGGTGGGCACAGCGGCAGCGTTTGATGGCACAATGGCAGCGTTTGATGTTTTTTTTTTCTAATTATTTTCAGTTTATTTATTTTTTTAGTACCAGCCGCCACTGTGCAATTGTCAGTTAAAGCACCACAGCTCCGTATCACAAAAAATGGCCTGGTCGTTAAGGGGAAAAAAATCGAGCTTGACCTGTAGTGGTTACGCTTTGTTGTACACGGGGTTGCCACCTCATCCCTTTAAAAAGGAACACATATTAATTACACAGGTTCTCAGGCTAATTTAATGCAGGTAAAGCACCAAGTGAGTTTAATTACCACCTTAATTAGCCACAGAACCTGTGTAATTAATATGTGTTCCTTTTTAAAGGGATGAGGTGGCAACCCTAGGTAAGGTGTGTATATCAGGTCACACATGGGTACTTACACTGCTTGCATTAACAATATGGTTATATCCATCTCTATCTTCCTGGAATTCAGATTTAATTGGGTAAGAAAAGAAGTTGGAATGCCAATTACCTGTTCTTTAAGTTCCAAGTCCTTTGGTGTTATGGGCTCATCAGAAAAAGAGGCGCGGAAATTCTGGGGGCAGAATTCTAGAGCAAAGAGGAGGAAAAGTGTATTACCACTAAAGGTAGGGCAGTTACATAGTAGTGAGGCCATTATGAATATATAAGTAGTGTACTCACCTTCTACTCCAAGACCATCGGGGAAAAGAAGTCCTTGTACAGCACAACAAATGTCTTCAAAGATACAGTCCTCCTCTCTGTCTGCATCAAACTGGAAGTTGGGAACCAAAAACACAACTACTTAATAACCTGATATGAGAGGATTACCATTGCTGATCTCCTTATGAAAATGCTATTTGCCTGTTTGTTATGCTGATCCACCGATCTCACATCGTCACCGACACAATATACAGATCAAGAAAGTCACAGAAAAGTCATCAGCCTTTATCTGTGTACTTGTTTTGGTTTAGAGACTCTGACCAATGAAGCCATGGGATCAGCATGAGAGCCAGACAACTAGCACTTTCAGAAGCAGAAGTCAGAGGTTTACTTTAAGGTACCTCTACTTTTGTGGGGGGGGGGGGGGGGTTAGCAAGAAAATGAATATAGCATATTT
Source organism: Rana kukunoris (assembly GCA_029574335.1). Lineage (NCBI taxonomy): Eukaryota > Metazoa > Chordata > Amphibia > Anura > Ranidae > Rana > Rana kukunoris. The sequence continues at coordinate 5,204 of JAJQKJ010002271.1, forward strand.
ATCATCATTTCGAGTTCATTAAAGTCATATTGTAATTACATTTTTTTTTAAACGACCTTTCATTTTCCATCTGCAGTTCTATAATTTTCTGTAATATGCAATATGGCAACCTGGAGGCGTTCGGCACACAGATGTTATACACAACGCTCCCCAGATATGTAATTTCCTGCTTGTGTGATTGGCTCACTGATTTTCCCAGAAGTCTGCGCTAAGATACAAGTCAGATTTTTGGCATCCCCTACAACAAAAATGTCATGTATGCTGAGATACTCCCAAAGGGAAAAGACGTCTAAGGGGGTGGAGACCCTACCACTTTCCTCATTAGAACCCCAGCAAGTTCAGCAGCTGATTGATAATTGTGAAATCAGTCCCATTAGATTTACTTACCACACAAACTACTATTTCTGCAGAATAGCAAAAGGAAGGAATGTGCAATAAAGTTTGTTAAAATCCCTGCAATGTACCTAGATCACCCATAGGGTGATCCTTGAGCTGTGGCTGAGTGTTTTCCCATCTGATGGGCCACTGGACAGAGCCAGCAACATGACACCAATTAACTTTTTAGCTGTTTGTTGGGGTGGCATTTTGACTCCCACTGTAAGGGGGGCATTCTTCCCTGATCACCAATGTAAGGGGAGCAGTCTTCCCACTGATTACTAATGTAAGGGAGAATTCTTCCCCGATCACCAATTTAAGGGTGATAACCTTCCCTGATCACAAATGTAAGAGGAATGGCGGGTTTCTTTTGACCGCCAATGTAAGGGGAGCAGTCTTCCCATTGATTACTAATGTAAGGGGGGCACTGTTCCCTGATCACCAATTTAAGGGGGATAAGCTTCCCTGATAACCAATGTAAGGGGGCAATCTTCCCTGATCACCAATGTAAGGGGGGAAATTTTCCCTGATCATCAATGTAAGGGGGGTATTCTTCCCTGATCACCAATGTAAGGGGGGGGGGGTAATTTTTCCTGATCACCAATGTAAGGGGGTATTCTTCCCTGATAACCAATGTAAGTGGGGTAATCTTCCCTGATCATCAATATAAGGGGGTAATATTCCCTGTCCACCAATGTATGGGGATAATCTTCCTTGATCACCAATATAAGGGGGTATTCTTTCCTGTTCCCCTATGTAAGAGAGGAGGTAATCTTCCCTGATCTCAATATGAAGGCTTTCTTCCTACTGATCACCAATATAAGGGGGTAATCTTCCCTGATCACCAATGTAAGGGGGATTGGAGGGGGCATTTTTACTTTTGACCACTAATGTAAGAGAAGCAGTCTTCCCATTGATTGCTAATTTAAGGAGGGAATTCTTCCCTGATCACCAATGTAAGGGGGGTAATCTTCCCTGATCAACAATGTAAGGGGGTAATCTTCCCTGATCACCAATGTAAGGGGGTGGGGGGGGGGGGGTACTTTTGACAACCAATGTAAGGGGAGCAGTCTTCCCATTGATTACTAATGCAAGGGGGTAATCTTCCCTGATCACCAATGTAAGTTGGGTATTCTTCCCTGATCACCAATGTAAGGGAGGTAATCTTCCCTGGTCACCAATGTAAGGGGGATTGTGGGGGGAGGGGGGCATTTTTTCTTTTGACCACCAATGTAAGGGGAGCAGTCTTCCCATTGATTACTAATGTAAGGGAGGGATTCTTCCCTGATCACCAATGTAAGGGGGGTAATCTTCCCTGATCACCAATTTAAGGGGGGTAATCTTCCCTGACCACCAACGTAAGGGGGTAATCTTCCTCGACCACCAACGTAAGGGGGGTGGGGAGGGGTTTCTTTTGACCACCAATGTAAGGGAAGCAGTCTTCCCATTGATTACTAATCTAAGGGGGGAATTGTTCCCTGATCACCAATTTAAGAGGGATAATCTTCCCTGATAACCAAGGTAAGGGTGGAAATCTTCCCTGGTCACTAATGTAGGGCAGTAATCTTCCCTGCTCATCAATGTAAAGGGGGTATTCCTCTCTGATCACCAATGTAAGGGGCATAATGTTCCCTGATAACAAATGCAAGGGGGTATTCTTCCCACTAACCACAAATGTAAGGGAGGCAGTCTTTCCACTGAGCCTTAATGTAAGGGGGTATTCTTCACTGATCACCAATGTAAAGGGGGGGGGGGGTGATTTTCCCTGATTACCAATGTAAGTGGGGTAATCTTCCCTGATCATCAATATAAGGTGGTAATATTCCCTGTTCACCAATGTATGGGGATAATCTTCCTTGATCAGCAATGTAAGGGGGTATTCTTCCCTGTTCACCTATGTAAGAGAGGGGGCAATCTTCCCTGATCACAATATGAAGGCCTTCTTCCTACTGATCAATATAAGGGGGGCATTTCTCCCACTGACCACCAATGTAAGGCCTCGTACACACGATCAAATCTGTCTGCTGGAAACGGTCTGCTAGACCGTTTCAGCAGACAGATTCGATCGTGTGTACGGGCAAACAGATGGATTTGGCCACCCGACAGATTTCAAAGCATGCTTTGAAATCTGTCGGCTGGGAACCCGTCCGCCCGACATGTCTGCTGGTTAGTATGCTAACCAGCAGACATGTCTTCTCGCACACGCGCCGAATGGTTTCGACGCATGCGCGGAAGTGTTTTACTTCCTGGTGCGGTGACATGGCGGTCTGCTGGCGGGGATTTTGGTTTGCTCGTGTGTACACGCGAGCAAACCAAAATCCCAGCAGACAGATCTGTTCAAATCTGTCGGACAGACAGATTTGAACAAATTTGTCTGCTCGTGTGTACGAGGCCTAAGGGGAGCAGTCTTCCCCACTGATCACCAATGTAAGGGATATTTTTTCCACTGACCCTTAACCCCTTCCATACAGGGCATTTTCACCCCCTTCCTGCCCAGACCAATTTTTAGTTTTCAGCGCTGTTGCACTTTGAATGACAATTGCGCGGTCAGGCAATACTGTACCCAAATTAAATCATTATGTTTTTTTCCCCACACAAATAGAGCTTTTGTTTGGTGGTATTTGATCATCTCTGCGGTTTTTATTTTTTGTGCTATAAACAAAAGAAGAGCGACAATTTTAAAAAAAACACAATATTTTTTCCTTTTTATTTAATACATCTCACAATATTTTTTTAAAAAAAAACTTTTTTTCCCCTCAGTTTAGACCGATACATATTTTACGTATTTTTGGTAAAAAAAACCCGCAATAATCGTATATTGATTGGTTTGCGCAAAAGTTATAGCGTCTACAAAATAGGTGATAGATTTATGGCATTTTATTTTATTTTTTTTTACTAGTAATGGCGGGGATCTGCGTTTTTTTTTTGTGACCGTGACGTTGCGGCGGACATATCGGACACTTTTGACACGTTTTTGGGACCGTTCACATTTACACAGCGATTATTGCTATAAAACTGCACTAATTACTGTGTAAATGTGACTGGCAGGGAAGGGGTTAACACTAGGGGGCGCTGAAGGGGTTAAAATGATTCCTAAAGTATGTTCTAACTGTAGGGGGACTCACAGGGGGAGGAGATCGATGTGTGTTCCTCTGTACTGGGAACACACATCAGTCTCCTCACCGCTGACAGGAGGTGGATCTGTGTGTTTACACACACAGATCCACACTCCTGCCGTGATTTCCGGAAATCGCGGGTGCCCGGCGGCAATCACGGCCGTCGGGCACGCGCGCGGGATCGCGGGTGGTGCCGCGGGCGCGCGCCACCGGCGGCGCGCGCGCGCGCCCTCGAACGCCGTGAAGACAGGACGTTGTGCAACGTCCGGTCTCATCGGCAAGGGGATCACCATGACGTGATTCCCCTATAGGCCGGTATGGAAGTGGTTAATGAAAATATTTTAGTAGAGATTTGAAAATTCTTAAAAGGGTTTCTCTGGGGAAAAAAAGTCGAGCAAGGCTGGTCTAGAGAGTACAAAACATTGGTTTGAAATGAATGCTATAAGACTATAATAAATTCAATCAATATTTGGATTAAAATAACAAAACAGGAGACGTGACGGTATCACTAAAAGAAAGTACTCCCAGGTACTAAAAAATGTTTCAATCAATTTAAAAACAAAATGAAAAGATGTTTCTGTGGCCAGCAAAGGAAACCATCCGATGACTCAACCCAACAGGCTCCAATAGTTTTGTTCGTTTTTGCTCTTATCGAAAAGACATATGTGTAGATTCTGCCAGAAGTCCAGCACTATCCTATCCACTATTTTAGCAGCAATGTTACCTTGTGAACTACAGAACACCTCAGCCCTATGCTATGGAGATAAGGGGAGAAGGATATATTCTGCAGAACTAACACACTTCTTGTTCTAGGATGACAACACTGCTCCTTCCTAGATACAGTGCGGTGAGTGTGCGTTGTCACCCTAGGACAGGAAGTGTGAAAATAGTAGAAAAAAAGCCAGATAAAAGAAAATGAATGCAGCCACAGTTGACATCTAAGAACTGGAAAGCTGTAAAACATTACATTTGTGTTCTACTTTGGATTTACTTACTCTTATGCCGGAACTTCCGACAACAAATGTTCGATAGGAACCTTTGGTCGGAAATTCTGACCGTGTGTAGGCTCCATTGGACAAAAATTTGAGAGCTGGTCCTCAAATTTTCCGACAACAAAATCTGTTTTCGTAAATTCCAAGCTTGTGTAGACAATTCCGATGCACAAAATTCCACGCATGCTCTGAATCAATCGGTCTGGTAAAACTAGCATTCGTAATGGAGATAACACATTTGTCACGCTGTAACGGACTAAAAAGTACGAGGCGAATCGTCTCTCACCAAACTTCTACTAACACAAGATCAGCAGAAGGGTGGCACACTTGGTATGGATCTTCCGTTTTATTGTGCCGTCGTACGTCTTGTACATTACCGCGTTCTTGACGTTTGGAATTTTTGACAACATTTGTGTGACTGTGTGTATGCAAGACAAGTTTGAGACAACATCCGTCGGAAATGTATCTGTACTGTACATGGCAATACACAGTACCTGATTGGATGCAAGTTGAATAGATTTGTTTAAGTAGGTCTTTGCGTTATTGGTTGATACATCTACAGAAGACTAAGCTGGTGTTGTAAATTCATATTATAACATGTATGACCAGCTTTATATGGATCCTGTTGGCGTTCTAAGTCTGGGGCACCTTTGAACATACACATGATATCTGCAGGAACTGATTTCACTTACCCTGGCTATCAGCCCTTTATCCTGGTAATATTTGACAATCAGTGGGAGATTCTGCTTAAAATTCTCCAATCGTTTGTCTATGGCGTGAGCGTTATCATCCGGTCGCCCCTGCTGTGCAGAACGCTTCTCTAAGCGCTGTCGTAGTCGTTGGCTGGAACATGACAAGAAGATCACCAGGTCTGGAGTCCCAATCTGCAGGAAGTAAAATGGTTGCTGATCACAGGGACCTTAAATCTGTGGTTTAGTATAAATGATAATGGTATGCAACCAACAAAAAGAGACATAAATTTTCACTGTTAAAGTGGTTGTAAACCTCTGAAATGAAAAGTGAACAAAGCAAATCCTTCTATAGTGTCTACCTGCCTCTATCCAAAATGACTACTGTGATTTCTGTCAATCTGTCAGTTGTCTCTCTTCCTCTGCTATCTACATTGGTCAGTTTTGACAGTTTATGCTGACACAGAGGTATCCAGGCAGATAAGGATGGGAGCTCAAGCACACCGCCTGTGATTGACAGCCTCAGCTGTATCCACTCCCTCCTCTCAGATCTCAGACTACACTCAACTTCTTGCTCTATGCTGTGCAGTGTATGATCAGACCCCACCCCCTGCCTTCTGACAATCACGAATGCTGTGTAAACTGTAGACATTGAACGGATGTAACAAAGGGTTTGTCCTGCAGATAAACAGGTACAACTTATGTACAGTGGGGAAAATAATTATTTTATCCCCTGCAAATTTTGTATATATTTGCTCACTTACAAAGAAATGAATCTATAATTTTTTATCATAGGTGGATTTTAAATTATAGAGACAAAATATCAACCAAAAATCCAGAAACACATAAAAGAAATGTTATAAATTGATTTGCAGTTCAGTGAGTAAAATAAGTATTTGATCCCCAAGTAAAACACGACTTATGCCGCGTACACACAACCATTTTTCATGACGAGAAAACTGCCATTTTTTTTTAGATTGGTTGTGAAAACCGGTCGTGTGTATGCTCCATAGCAGTTTTCCCGATGAGAAAACTGCCTGCAAAAAAATTGGAACCTGTTCTATTTTTTTTTGTCGTTTTTCTCATCGTTCTTTTTCTCGTCACGAAAACCTCTTGTGTGTTTGCTTCCCGAGGGGAAAAAAAAACGCGCATTCTCAGAAATTAGCAAAAGCGTCCCAAAGGGTGGCGCCATTTAAATGTGCCGTCGTACATCACTGCGCTTTGCTCAAGCGTTATTTTCATGAACGTGTGTATTTCAAGACAGGCTTGAGAGGAATCACAACGAATAACGTTGAGAAAAACTTTGTTTTTTTTCATGACAGGAAAAATGGTCTTGTGTACGCGGCATTAGTACTTAGTGGAGAAACCCTTGTTGACAATCACAGGTAAGATATTTCTTGTAGATGGTGACCAGGTTTGCACACATCTCAGCAGGAATGTTGGTCCACTCTTCTTTACAGATCTTCTCTAAATCCTTAAGGTTTCTTTGCTGTCTCTTGGAAACTCAAAGTTTCAGCTCTGGCTAGGGCTCCATGACCTTAATGTGCTTCTTCTTGAGCCACTGCTTTGTTGCCTTGGCAGTACAGTATGTTTTGGGTCATTGTCATGCTGGAAGACCCATCTTCAGTGTTCTGGTTTAGGGAAGAAGGTTATCATCCAAGATTATACAATACATGGCCCCTTCCATTGGACCCTCAATGTGGCAAAGTCGGTCTGCACCCTTAGTAGAGAAACTGCCCCAAAGCATAATGTTTCCACCTCCATTCTTCACTTTACGGAGGGTGTTCTTAGGGTCATAGTGGGCATTTTTCTTCCTTTAAAAACAGCGAGTCGCCTCCCTCGTGAAGGCAAATGTACACTCATGCAAATGAAAATCTAAATGATTCAGAGAAGGATTGGGGGAAGAAAAATGCTGACTGTGACCCTAAGAACACCATCCCTACAGCCAAGCACAGAAGTGGAAACATTATGCTTTAGGGCTGTTTCTCTGATAAAGGGAAAGGCTGACTTTGCAGCATTGAGGAGCCAATGGACGGGGCCGTGTATTGTTAAATATTCGATGAAAACCTTCTTTCCTCAGCCAGAACACTGAGGATGGGTTGTGGAGGAGTCTTCCAGCATGACAATGACCCAAAACATACTGCCAAGACAACAAAGGAGTGGCTCAAGAAGAAGCACATTAAGATCGTGGAGTGGCCCAGCCAGTTTCCAGACCTTGATCCTATAGAAAATGTATGGAGGGAGCTGAAACTTCGAGTTACCCAGAGACAGCCAAGAAACCTTAAGGATTTAGAGAAGATCTGTAAAGAAGAGTGGACCAAAATCCCTCCTGAGAGGTGTGCAAACCTGGTCACCATCCACAAGAAACGCCTTACCTCTGTGATTGCCAACAAGGTTTTCTCCACCAAGTACTAAGTCATATTTTGATTGGGGATCAAATACCTATTTTACTCACTGAACTGCAACTCAATTTATATAATTAGTTTTTCTGGATTTTTGTTTCTGTCTCTATCATTTAAAATACATCTATTATGAAAATAATAGACGGGGCATGTCCAAAGCATGTCCTGTATTTAATCTGTTGTCACTCGTCCCGCCCCCCTCCCTGTCTCCTCCAAGGCTGCAGATGGGCATGAATCATGCTACACTGATGGCAATGGTGAGTCGGCATTCATGGCAATGGGGGTGCTGCATTCATGGCAATGGGGGTGCTGCATTCATGGTAATGGGGGTGCTGCATTCATGGCAATGTGCCTGTGTGCAGGAGCCCCCCTCAGGCCCCTAATACTTACCTGAGCTCGATCATCCTCCAGCGATGCCCACAAGTGTTTCGGCAGTCCGGGACTCTCCCTCCTGATTGGCTGAGACACAGCAGCGGCACCATTGGCTCCCGCTACTGTCAGTTAATCAGGAGAGAGAGAGGCAGGGCCCAACCGCAGCTTTGTGTCTGAATGGACACACAGAGCTGCAGCTCGGCTTGGGTGCCCCCATAGAAAGCTGCTCCAGGGCCAGGAGCACAAAAGAGGCATCAGAGAAGAAGAGGATCGGGGCTGCTCTGTGAAAATGCACTGCAAAAGAGCAGGCACGTATAACATGTTTTTTATTTTTACAGAAAAAAAAACTAGACTTTACAATAAATTCAGTGATGCGGCAGCCGGCTACCACTGGTTGTTAAGGAAGCCGGCAAGAAAAAAAGATGCTGGAAACCAATGATTAGCAGTGGTTAACAGCATTTAGGAGTATTCAAGGAGGTGTCAGTTTTTTTTTCAGCTGGCAAATCGCTCCCAAAGCCGCCATATTTTTTTTCTGCTCCTTGAAGCTGAAGCTAGAAAAATGCTTCTAGCTTATAATAGTGTGCATGGACACATGCAAGATAACACTATTTACTTCCAAGGGCAGAAATAAAATGCTCAAACTAGCTGCTAGAAGCTTAAAAATAAGCTAGTGTGCATGGAGCCTTAAAGCTCATGCACATTGCAGCTTTTAAAAAAAAATGCTTTTACAGTTTGAAGAAGCTTGTGTTTTTTTTGCGCCTTTTTACAGCTTCGTTGAGCATTTTTGAGCACAAGTGTTTTTTTGTTTTTTTTTCACAAACCTCCTCACAGCAAATTTTCCTATATTTTCTTTTTGTGCATTTTCAAGCTTTTTCAAACTTTCTTTGAGTTTCTTTGAGATGCGTAATGAATATTTTTTTTAACCATGGTATAACTACTTGCAACAATGTTTCCCTATTTATCTTTGTACCTGATTATGCTAGAAAGGGCAGACATTAAAGCGGTAGTAAATCGCTACTGAAATGAAATATGAGCGGGCCCCCTGCAGGGTTAAGTCATAATGTACTAGTATGCACCGCATACTAGCACATTATGACACACTTACCTGTAAAGTGAATCCCCCCGCACAGCACTACCACTAACCGCTAACCTGATCCCCAACGCTGCCATCTTCACCCGGTCTTCTTTCTAGGTCTTGGGGGTCCTGGCGCGGTTTGCTGTCCATTTAAAGCGCATGAGCTGGTGACAACATCAGCAGCACCGCTTTTGAATATATCCTAAACAGTGCAAGTTTAGGAGAAATTCACTGTACCTACAGGTAAGCCATATTATAGGATTACCTGTAGGTACAAGTTAAAAAGTAAAGTTTACCTCCGCTTTAAACACAGCGTGAGAATTTTATGCCAAAAGGACTGCCTGACATAACCACTACCAAAAGATCGCCGTGATCATATGACCAGGAACAATAGTCACTGCCAATGATCATCAAGACCAAAGGCTCAAAGAGAACACATGATTAGGAACAGTACTGGCTGCCAGTGACCGCCATGGCCAAAAGATCACCTGATTAGAAACAACTCATGACGGTCAGACCTGTTTCAGCTGAATAGGACCCAGATGTGTTAAGAGTACCTGTTCCTCAAATGTGAAGGCCTGCCCAATGTCCCTGGGGAACCCATCAACTACAAATCCACAAGAATCCCGCTGATTGATAAATTGCTGTTTCAGCTCCTCAATTGTTGTTTCCTGTATAAAATAAGACAAAAGACAAACAGTTGTGTTAGGAGGAAATGAGAATACGTGAAACTCATGAGATAGTCATCTGTCACATAGTCAGGTTGGAAAAGTCTATCCAAAAGGGGAAAAAGAAAATCACACAATTCTACACTCAAGCCTCGTACACATGACCGATTTGCCTTTCGGGAAAACTGACACGAGAGCTTTTAGCCGGCAAAACTGGCCGTGTGTATGCTCCATCGCAGTTCTCCCAACAGGAAAACTGACGAAAAATAAATAAATAACCAGCTTTCTTTTTTCCTGCCGAGGTTCCTGGTGGTTTTTAACCCGACAGTTTTCCTATGGGAAACACTGCGATGGAGCATACACACGGACGGGATTCCCGACCAAAGCTCTCATGGCAGTTTTCCTGTCGGGGAAAAAGTAAAAAAGTAAAAAGTCCGCCGGGAAACCCGTATGTGTGTACGAGGCTTCACAGTTGATCCACAGAGGAAGGCAAAAAAAAAAGCATGATCCAATTTTCTCCAGCAGGGAAAAATATTGCTTCCTGATCCCCAGGAAGGCAATAGGATTTCAACTTTACCTATAAATGTTAGTATCCAGTTATGTTATGTACATTTAGGTAAGGATCCAGGCCTTTTTATAAACAATCTAGTAAACTGGGCAGAACCAGCTTTTGAAGTAGTCTATTCCACATGTTCACAGCTCTTACTGTGAAGAAACCTTTCTGTATTTGGTGATGTCCTTAAAGTGAATAACGCAACACCAAGTTCACTATATGGACCTCTTATATATTTGTACATGTTGATCATATCCCCCCTTATTCTCCTCTTCTCAAGAGAATAAATTCAGTTCCTCTAATCTTTCCTCATAGCTGAGCTCCTCCATGCCTCTTATCAGTTTGGTTGCCCTTCTCTGCACTTTCTCCAGTTCTCCGATATCCTTTTTGAGAACTGGTGCCCAAAACTGGACTGCATATTCCAGATGAGGTCTTACTAATGATTTGTACAGGGGCAAAATTATATCTCTCTCTCTGGAGTCCATACCTCTCTTAATACAAGAAAGGACTTTGCTCGCTTTGGAAACCGCAGATTGGCATTGCATGTTATTATTGAGTTGCTCAATTAGACAGAGCATTGAGGTTGGCTTGTAAATTGGCGACATCCTGTAAGGACGTTATTCCACTGCATAGCTTGGTGTCATCTGCAAACACTGAAATTGTATTCTTAATCCCAGACCCAATATCATTTATAAAGGTATTAAAAAGTAAGGGTCCCAGCACTGAACCTTGGGGTACACCGCTGATAATCTTCGACCATTCAGAGTAGGAATCATTAACCATGACTCTGAATTCTGTCTTTTAGCCAGTTTGCTATCCATTTACAGACTAATTTTCTGAAGCCTGTAGACCAGGGGTCTCAAACTCAAATTACCTGAGGGCCGCAAGACAAGTTTTCATATCCCATGGGGGGCCACATGCAAACTTTAAAAACAGTACTGGTGTCAGCGAACGTATTATTAACCCCCAGCACTGGTGTCATCGGACACATTATTAACCCCCAGCACTGGTGTCATCGGACACATTATTAACCCCCAGCACTGGTGTCATCGGACACATTATTAACCCCCAGCACTGGTGTCATCGGACACATTATTAACCCCCAGCACTGGTGTCATCGGACACATTATTAACCCCCAGCACTGGTGTCAGCGGACACATTATTAACCCTGACCACTGCACACGGACCACTACACTGCCGACAGACCACTGCACTGCCGACAGACCACTACACTGCCGACAGACCACTACACTGCCGACAGACCACTACACTCTGACCACTCACCATCATGGCACAGCACATCAAGGCTCAGAGCCCAGCACATCAGAGCACAGCACAGCAAATTAGGGCACAGCACATCAGGGCACAGAGCACAGCACATCAGGGCACAGAGCACAGCACATCAGGGCACAGCGCACAGCACATCAGGGCACAGCACATCAGGGTACAGGGCACAGCACATCAGGGTACAGAGCCCAGCACATCAGAGCACAACAGGGTACAGGGCACATCAGAGCACAGCACATAGGGGTACAGCACAACAGGCCACATTAGGGTATAGGGCACGGCACATCAGGTAAGGACATATCAGGACAAGGCACATAACACATCAGGGAACAGGACATGGCACATCAGGGTACAGGGTACATGAAACAGCACATCAGGGTACAAAGCCCAGCAAATCAGGTACATGGCACACATCAGGGTACATGGGCCACAATCAGAGCACAATCAGAGCACAATCAGGGCACGTGGGGCATATCAGGGCACATGAGAGCACACCAGGGCACATCAGGCACAGCACATCAGTACAGGGCACATGACACATCAGGGTACAGGGCACAGGGTACCCTGATGTACAGAGCCCAGCACATCAGGGTACATGAGGCACATCAGGGAACTTGGGGGCCCATCAGGGAACATGGGGCACATGGCACATCAGGGTACATGAGGTACATGGCACATCAGGGCACATGAGGGTAAATAGGGCACAATCAGAGCACATGAGAGCACATCAGGGCACATGAGAGAACATCAGGGCACATGAGAGCACATCAGGGCACAATCAGGGCAAAGGTCAGCATTTACTTGTTGTTTTCTTCAGATGCAGTGCAGGAAGCCTCTGTCAGAGGTTTACTTCGATCTCATGTCACGCTGCTACTCCCCGGCGGCCCCTCCTCTCTTCTCGTCCATCCCAGATGATGTCAAGCAAAAAGGGATGGACGAGAAGAGAGGAGGGGCCACCGGGGAGTAGCAGCGTGACATGAGAGAGAAGTGAACCTCTGATAGATGCTTCCTGCCCTACTCTTCATGCACCTCGATCTACACTTCCGTGGCACCCGCCCTGCCCGCGGGCCATTTATTACCGGCCCGCGGGCCGGTACTTTGAGACCCCTGCTGTAGACTTTACCTGTCATGTCAAAACGCTTTTGCAAAATCCAAGTATATCATAGCCACGCCTCTGTCCAAGGTTATACTTACCTCTTCATAAAAGGAAATCAGGTTTGTCTGACAACTTCTGTCTTTCATGAATCCATGCTGTCTGCTGCTTAAAATATTTTTTTTCCAGCAAGAATCTATGTGGTCTTTTATTAAACACTCCAGTATCTTCCCAACTATAGAAGATAAACTAACAGGTCTATAGTTACTTGGTAAAGACTTTGATCCATTTTTTAAATATAGGCACCACATTGGACCTGCGCCAATCCAGTGGTACCATTTCAGTCATTAATGAGTCCCTAAAAATTAGATACAATGGCTTTGAAATTACATAAAAATAAATTGAAATTAAATTGGGAGCTTTAACAACATTTATTCTGTCTAAATATTTTTGGACCATATCACTTTTGAGCCATTGTGGATTATTTGGGCTGTGTCACTACCACCCCCATTATGGACATGAGCTCGGCCATGCCCCAATCCACCATATTTAAAGTCATCAGCTGCACAGAGACTTTGCTGTCTGATCTGCAGCTTGTACCTGTGAAATCTGTTCCTGAGATTCTGATTCCTGTGTTTGACCCGGCTCACTCTGACTACGCTTGCTCTCCGTTACCCTCACCCCTGCTTGCCTCGCTGACTACGCCCCCCCCCCCACTGCTTGATATGCTGTTGCCAAACTCTGCCTGCATCCTGACCATTCTCTGCCTGTCATTTATATCTGCATTTGATCATCTATTACCAAACGGCTAGTCTGACCACACATTTAGTGTCTCCCTAGCTCTGCACCTACCAGCCTGCTTCCTGTTGCATCAGCTGAACTGACAACACCTGCCATTTAACCTGCTGGTCTATCCTGGTGACCAGTGTTGCTCATCTTACTTTAAAAAAGTAATTAGTTACAGTTACTTCACCGGAAAAAATAATTGCATTAGTGACTCACATTGAAAAAGTAATTAGTTACTCAGCAAAGTAACTGTGTGTACAATATCATCATCATCACCTCCACAAGCCCAGCAAATGCAATACTGTACAATATCATCATCACCTGAACATGCCCACCAAATGCAATACTGTACAATATCATATTCCACCTCCACATGCCCAGCCCAGCCCTAGACTAGGCCGCCCCCCCCCCCCCCCCCAGTCCCAGACACTTCCAATCCAGTCCACACATGCCGGTCCTCACCTGCGCTGCAGTCTGTGTCTCACCACGTCGCAGGGCCACGGTCGGTGCTGAGCTGAGTCTCTTTGATCTTTGAGCCTCCGCAGCGGAGATGTCGGGGGCTGAGCTGAAAGCTCTCGTGACGTGACAGGCGGGCAGGAGACTCCAGGCGCGTGCATGCGCCAGCCGTCAGCGCCACCCGCGATCATCAGACAGGCCAGCGCTGTGGCCACATGACCGGCTGTGAACGGATCACAGGCCAGCTCAGGCCTTTGACCACATGACCAGCTGTGAATGAATCACAGGCCAGCTCAGGCCTGTGGCCACATGACCCCCTCCCCCCCGCACGTCGCGGTAGAGGCAATTACGGTAACGCCGCCCAAGTAATGAGAACGGCGTTACCGTGAGGGGAAGAGAAATCTGGTAAATTACTCATTACCCTCAAAAGGGGCATCGTTAGGTAACGCCGTTTATTTAAACGCCGTTACTGTCAACACTGCTTGTGACACATCTACTACACCAAAGACGATCTAGGCACCCATACACGGCCAGCCTCTTGCAGACACTGTTGCAACATTGGTGGCTCTTGGCCTGGGGTTGTACGAGAAAGCCTTCCCACTACACATCAGGCTCATCCGTCAGGTGCGTGACAGTGTTCCTTCATTTTATACTCTTTTCTTATTATTTATCGTTTTTTTAACTTTTGCATTGCCCAAGGGAATATACTTTGCAATGAGGTCCCAAACAATCTTTTTGAAGAATTCCCATTTCTGTTCTGTGATTATTGATGCCAATATTCCCCCCCCCAGTCTAAGTTCTGGGGAGCAGCCCTCATCCTTGGAAAATTTGCTGGACTTTGCAGGCAAAACAGACAGGAATAGCAAAAAATACTTTATTACAAAAATAGGATATACATAAAACGGCACAATATACAAAAATAAGAAAAGGATATAGAGTATGAAATAATGTTCCCTGTGCGTCTACGCGTTTCGCCGTGAGGCTTCTTCAAGAGAAGACAATAGTGGACAATAAATTTTACTATCTTAAAGTAATCCGAACCATATAGGCATTGGGATATCCATATGTTGGGAACTTTACAGGTAGGAAAATTCCATAACCAAGTAAGAGTGACCAAAAAGATCTCCAAAGGCTCAAGAAAGGCAAAGAATCCCTCTATGTAGAATATTTATTATGAGGGGGTGCCACCCACTTAGCATACAAAAATGGTTCAGTTCATAAGGCATTAGTCCAGGGGCAATCCAAGGACAGGAACATTGGAGACTCGTATGCTCCGCCTGTACGACAAAAGAGCTCCTGGATTCAGAAGCTCACTGTGTATAGCACAGGCTATTTCACGGGGGCAAATATTGTTATGCCAGCCGCCATACTGTGCTGGCTTGATTGATCCAGAGGGCTACTATTCTTGTGTGAGCTTCTGAATCTAGGACTTTAATACCTCTTTTGTGGTACAGGCAGAGCGTACGAGTCTCCAATGTTCTTGTCCTTGGATTGCCCCTCGACTAATGCCTTTATGCTTATGAATAAACCATTTTGTATGCAAAGTGGGAGGCACCCTCTCATAATAAATATTCTACATAGAGGGATTCTTTGCCTTTTTTGAGCCATTGGAGATCTTTTTGGTCAGTCTTTTACTTTGTTATGGAATTTTCCTACCTGTAAAGTTCCCAACATATAGATATCCCTATGTCTATATGGTTCGGATTACTTTAACCACTTAAGGACCGCCTAATGCTGATACGGCTGGATGGCACGGCTGGACACAATCATGTACTGGTACGTGATTGGGTAATGCCCAGCCGTGGGTTGCGGGCGCACGCCGACTGTGACCGCAGACCCGAACGTCGATGGAGTCCCGCGATCGGTCCCTGGAGCTGAAGAATGGGGAGAGCCATGTGTAAACACAGCTTCCCCGTTCTTCACTGTGGCGCCTTCATCGATCGTGTGATTCCTTTTTTTATAGGGATACACAATCGATGACGTCACACCTATAGCCACACCCCCCTACAGTTAGAAACACATATTAGGTCATACATAGCCCCTTCACCGCCCCCTAGTGGTTAACTCCCAAAATGCAATTGTAATTTTCACATTAAACAATGCATTTTGAATGCATTTTTTACTGTGAAAATGTCAATGGTCCTAAAAATATGTCAAAATTGTCCGAAGTGTCCGCCAGAATGTCGCAGTCACGAAAAAAATCGCTGATCACTGCCATTAGTAGTAAAAAAAAAAAAATGCAATAAAACTATCCCCTATTTTGTAAACGCTATCAATTTTGCGCAAACCAACCGATAAACGCTTATTGCATTTTTTTTTAACCAAAAATAGGAAGAAGAATACGTATCGGCCTACACTGAGGAAAAAAAAAATTTCTTTTATATATTTTTGGGGGATATTTATTATAGCAAAAAGTAAAAAATATTGATTTTTTTTTCAAAATTGTAGCTCTACTTTCGTTTATAGCGCAAAAAATTAAAACCGCAGAGGTGATCAAATACCACCAAAAGAAAGTTCTATTTGTGGGAAAAAAAGGACGCCAATTTTGTTTGGGAGCCACATCGCACGACTGCGCAATTGTCAGTTAAAGCGGCGCAGTGCCGAATCGCAAAAAGGGGCCTGGTCCTTTACCTGCATTTTGGTCCGGGTCTTAAGTGGTTAAGATAGTGAAATTTATTGTCCACTATTGTCTTCTCTTGAAGAAGCCTCACGGCAAAACGCGTAGACGCACAGGGGACATTATTTTATACTCTATATCCTGTATGGTTTTCTTATTTTTATATATTGTGCTGTTTTATGTATATCATATTTTTGTAATAAAGTATTTTTTGCTATTCCTGTCTGTTTTGCCTGCAAAGCCCGACCATTTGTTACCTTTTCAGAGTAATTAACTTTCTCTGTCTTGCAATAGGTTTATACATTTTTGCCCTTTTAACTGTTCCTGCAGTGCCATTACTCCAGTCACTCTCCAGGTAGTTAAAATCCCCCATTATTTTCACATCTGGAATTGATCTTTCATGAATCTGGGTTGGATCAGATCCACTCTTCTCTATCTACACTAATGCCTCGTACACACGACCAGTTTTCCTGTCTGGAAAACTGCCATGACAGGTTTTGGCTGGGAAAACTGGCCGTGTGTGTGCTCCATGGCAGTTTTCCCAACAGGAGAACCGACGAGAAAAATTAGAACATGTTTTTTTTTTTCGTCGAGATTCTCGCCGGTTTTTAACCCAGCAGTTTACCTATGGGGAAAGCCTGCCGGCGAACATACACACGGCCAGGATTTCCAACCAAAGCTCTCATGGCAGTTTTTATGTCGGAAAATCCGGCCATGTGTAGGGGCAGAAACTGACTGAGCAGGTTTTCGGCTTTCCCCTGGGGTTTCCCGGTGGTAAAAAGTCTGCTGGGGAACCCGTACGTGTGTACGAGGCTTATGTCTGTCAAGGGTGTTCCTTTCGAACAGGCAGATATTTCACCATGTTAGGCAATTGTGAATCAAGTTGAATTTCAGCAAAAAAAGCAGAACATAAATACATATACATTGATTGTTCATCGTAGCAAAGAAATTGTAATTCTGTTCTAGTCTTGTGGTCAAGATACCATGTGCCAAAAAGCCAAGCCAGCTCAATGTCCTTATTCTCCTCTACTGCAGATAAGCAATACAGCTTGGTCATTTCTGGTTAGGCACCTTGCACACGGGGGTCATCATTTACTGATGTTTACACATACAGTGCCTTGAAAAGATATTCATACCCCTTGGAATTTTCCAAATTTTATCACATTACAGGCAAAAATGAAAATGTATTGTTATTTTTTATGTGATAGGCCAACACAAGTGTTACACTGACAGCACTATGCAAAGCAATCAAGCCTTGATGGGCTCAGCACACTACCCCCAACCCAAGTATAAGTGCCACTATGCAGATAGTTAATGGATAATATAAACATATATTCAGATAATTATACTAGCTGCATTTGAAGCTACGTGTAATATTTTACTAAATACAAAACTGAATTAGACAGTGTTATAATAGAAAACTTGCGCGCTACTATGTTCTAATTTTTAAGTAACTATAAACCATCAACCTCCAGTGTATATAGTGAAAAATGCAGAAAAAAAATATATAGTACATGTATAGTGACCGTGCTATAGCTGCAACCACTTAGTAGTGTACTCGAAACTCGTTTGCTTTGAGCGCCATTTATACAAGAAGTGCCATTCCTTGGAGCGAGCTGTTTCCTCTATATGTGGAATTACCCAAGATATTTTAATGCCATGTTTTGGACGCAGTTCTTCATCTTCGTCTGGAACTTGGATGCTTTTACAGATCCATCAGCAGAATTCCTTATCTGACTATCTGGTGAGCCTTGTTTGACCCTTGGGTTATTGTTGGAGGTGAGCGGCAAATTCATAAATTTAATAGTCGATGCTTGAACTAGACAGTGTATTTGTATGGCATTCAGCTTTTTTTGCATTTTACAGCCAGTCAGATTCACAAGAGTGGACCTGTAGGCAGACCCATTGCGTTTGGTCCAGTGATCCTGAAAAGGCCCGGTTATAAAGGGATGCACAGTCCATAGGGATATACTACACGAAAATTTTGATCCTTCTAGTCACGTGTCATAAATGGAGGGACCAGTGTGAAAGGGGCCTTATAGATACAAGAAGGCCACACATTTGTTACCATGATAAGTTTACATGACAGCAATCTTAAGCCTCATGCACACCATCGCACTTCCATCTGACTTTTATGTGGATTTTTGTCCGAAGGGGCGTTGCCCGTGAACTTGGTATGCATACACACGGCAGAACTTTTTCAGCCAACATTCACCAAACCACATGGTTTTTCAGCTCTTTACCGCCACCCTTTGGGCAACTTCTGCTATTGTTGTCTGATGTTTAGCATTGGTTCTGAGCATGCGTGCTTGAACTTTAGACTTCAGTCCGATGGATTTGTGTGCTCGTTTGAACTTTGGATTTTAGTCCGATGGACTTGTGTACATACGATCGAATTATCCTCAATCGGACATTTGTTGTCAGAAACTTTGCGAGCATTTACAGCGAATATTTGAAAAAACTAAAACAATTGTCCGATGAAGCATACACACGGTTGGATTGTCGGATTAAACATGGCTGTTGGATCGTTGTTGTCAAAAAGTCAGATTGTGTGTATGAGCCTTAATATTGGCTTATTTACACAAATTTGCCATATTATAAGCCAGGATAGGGTCGTTTATCCAGGGAATATCCAATTGTCTCATTGTCTCATGGATAAAATTGGACTATGTTGAATTGGGATTTTTTTTTTCTTTTTTGCCTTTCTATGGATCAAATGTGGGTATAGTATTGTGTATATAGAGGCTTTCTATTTATTTTTTCTTTTGGTTGAATTAGAAGATGAACTTTTCCAACCTGACAATGTATGTATGTAAACGGTTGTTAGCAAACGGTGGGATGCCAAAGTGCTTGTGTTTACAACCTGCCAGCCCTGCAGTGTTCTGAGCTCTTAGCAATCATAAAGTGTCTGTGTTTCTTAGCCATGCCTATCCCTCGGGTGTTCTGAGATATACCGGGTCACAGCAAATACGCTGCTCATCACAGATCCTGCCTGAATGGGGTGGGAGCCTGGTTACTAAAGGTACTGAAAGCCTTTTACCTCTTTGCGCTGATGAGGTATATTTCACTAGGAATACCCAGAGGGCCTGTCTCAGTGGACTTTTGTTTGATCCAAACAGATTTTCATATAAGTCTATTGGAACGCTTAAAGCAGATCAGGAGGCAGTCGACGACTGCTGATCAAATGCATCTTAGAAGCACCATCATTGGCTGAACTTATCACCAACAGTTTGAAATGAAAGATACAGTTGGTGGTAGAATGCCTAGAATTATCTGATCTTTTTGGGATTTTGGGCCCTTTCACACTGGGGAGTTTTTCAGGAGCTAAAAGGCTAAAAAATAGCGCCTATAAAGCACCTGAAAAATGTCTCCCCTGCAGCCCCAGTGTGAGAGCCCGAGTACTTTCACACTGGAGCGGTGCGCTTTCAGGACGTTTGAAAAAGTCCTGCAAGCAGCATCTTTGGGGTGGTTTATACCAGTATACTCCGCTCCTCCACCGCCCCATCCATTGAAATGAATGGGCACTGCTGCCGAAGAACCTTCGCCCGCTAGCGCCCGGGGGTTAAAAGTGCCCCGCTAGAGGGTGTACAGTGCCGCTAAAATGGAGGTAAAGCGCTGTTAAAACTATTGCCGCTTTAATGCTAACATGGAGCGGTGCCAGTGTGAAGGGGGTCTAAAGGTAATTTAAAAAGGCTGAAAACAAAACAACTGTGACGTATAGAAAAGGAAGATGATTACCCCGCGCTGCCAATTTTGGTTAAATGTTAGCTGCTAACACGGCTCATATGAGAGAAGCAAAAAGAATTAAATGTGTAGGAAATGTGTAGCGCTTTAAAGTGACTGTCTGTTGATGACAGTCAGAAGCACAAAAAAAGAATAAACACATTTTGTGTAAAGTAAAACAAATAAAGGACCCTGGAAAATCCAGGGACAAGCACTGTATAACTCGTGTGTGATGAACAGTGTGAAAATAATCTATTAGTGAGATGACACCCGTTGTTGGATACAATTAATCACATATAGAAACATATATACATTGAAAAACAACAGTGATTGTTCATTTCTTTAGAAAGACATGTGTAAATTATTAGCCACTGACTGACAAGTGCAATAATGTCCCGTGAAAGGAAAATAAAACAAATCCTGATATAAATAAGTAATAGTCAATCTGATGATTGGTGAATAACAAATAATGACTTCTCCACTGTGTTGTTCCCACCACCGAAAGCAATGCAGGCTTACCAGAACCAGTTGACTTCAGATGGCTTACGCCACTGAAAGTCAAATTAGGCTTGTAGTGGCTGATATCACAATGGGCTCCTTGGCAAGGCAATACTTTGAATGGTCAGCAGAACCTCCGTGGGATGGATGGATGAAGCCCAGCTGGGAGTGCGATCCCTAAGTGGATATTCTCATAGAAAATGGTTTGTATAAGAGATAAGAGAAAGAAGTGGCCACATAGCGTAATCCCGTTTAAGTAGAAAAATAAAATATTTATTTACAGCTATCAAACTTACATTTTAGCTGAATAAAAAATGCTTGTATACAAGTAGGGCGGCAGTGGAGTCCTCCCTACTTGTATAAGGGAGGACTCCACTGCCGCCCTACTTGTATACAAGCATTTTTTATTCAGCTAAAATGTAAGTTTGATAGCTGTAAATAAATATTTTATTTTTCTACTTAAACGGGATTACGCTATGTGGCCACTTCTTTCTCTTATCTCTTATACAAACCATTTTCTATGAGAATATCCACTTAGGGATCGCACTCCCAGCTGGGCTTCATCCATCCATCCCACGGAGGTTCTGCTGACCATTCAAAGTATTGCCTTGCCAAGGAGCCATTGTGATATCAGCCACTACAAGCCTAATTTGACTTTCAGTGGCGTAAGCCATCTGAAGTCAACTGGTTCTGGTAAGCCTGCATTGCTTTCGGTGGTGGGAACAACACAGTGGAGAAGTCATTATTTGTTATTCACCAATCATCAGATTGACTATTACTTATTTATATCAGGATTTGTTTTATTTTCCTTTCACGGGACATTATTGCACTTGTCAGTCAGTGGCTAATAATTTACACATGTCTTTCTAAAGAAATGAACAATCACTGTTGTTTTTCAA
Organism: Rana kukunoris; assembly: GCA_029574335.1. Taxonomy (NCBI): domain Eukaryota; kingdom Metazoa; phylum Chordata; class Amphibia; order Anura; family Ranidae; genus Rana; species Rana kukunoris. The sequence continues at coordinate 26,806 of JAJQKJ010002271.1, forward strand.
TGTATATATGTTTCTATATGTGATTAATTGTATCCAACAACGGGTGTCATCTCACTAATAGATTATTTTCACACTGTTCATCACACACGAGTTATACAGTGCTTGTCCCTGGATTTTCCAGGGTCCTTTATTTGTTTTACTTTACACAAAATGTGTTTATTCTTTTTTTGTGCTTCTGACTGTCATCAACTGTGACGTATAGTCACAATTAAGCTGTACAAACACTTTATTTGGAAGTCAGTATAACATAATGGTCTAGTATGTGATCCATACTAGACCATTATGCAGTGGTGGCTGGTGCTCAAAATTTTTGTACGGACAACAAGGTTTTCCTATGTATTGATTTTCATTATGCTTCCCCCAATTTCTACTCATTCTGAAGCTGAGAGGCTGTAATATTCCCTGTATGCCTGCAGGGGGAGTGCCGATTCTTTCTCTGCTCTGCCAGTTATACATTACTTCCAATACACTTGCTAACTGACAGACATTAACCTCCCTGGCGGTATTCCCGAGCGTGACTCGGGGTTAACATTCAGTGCCAGAAGCGGTAACCCCGAGTCACGCTCGGGGTGCATTTTTTTTTTTCCCCAAAAATTCCTGGCGATCCGGCGGGGGTTTCCCGCTGGATCGCCGGTCAGACTAGCCTCCCTGGCGGTCTTCACGTGTGTGGCACGGGGTGAGATTTTTAAGCTAATATCGGTAACCCCGTGCCACACACGCGCTTACCTCGCTGGATGCAGAAAAAGTTTACTTACCTTTTCTCTGCGATCCAGCGATGAATCCCCGCAGTACACGGCGGGCGGATGTCCGCCTGATGCTGTGTGTTCCGCCGATTCCCTTCCCTGCGAGCGTCGCGACGTAGGGGGGGGAACGGCGCCAAATTTAAAAAAGTAAAACAAACACTATACATACAGTACACTGTAATCTTATAGATTACAGTACTGTATGTAAAAAAATACACACCCCCCATGTCCCTAGTGGTCTGCCCTGTACACTACATGTCATTTTGTATATAATAAAAACTTTTCTTTCTCCCTGCAAACTGTAGATTGCCCATAGCAACCAAAAGTGTCCCTTTATGGCAAAAATTGTTTTAGAGCAGCTAAAAAAACAGCGATAATAAATCAGAATCACTTGCAGAATTTAGCGATAGCGATTTATGGGGAAATTCGGTCATAAAAAAAAAAAAAAAAATGACAGCAAAAATTCTGCAACTGAGCAAATTTCAGTGATTTTGATTTGATTACATTATTGAATAATTTTTACTATAATTATATTATCATTTGTGATCATTTTTTATAATTATTTATTATATTATAATTTTTAATTAAAAAAAAAAAAAAAATCATACCCGGGATGCCTATTAGACTCTTGTTTGAATAGATTTAAGTGAGTTATTCCTAAGAATTACAAGCCTACAGTATAAAACGCCAAATTCCCTTGCAAATAATGGTACCGCTTTTAGCACCTAAAATCTTAAAGAATCATACCGCCAGGGAGGTTAAGTATGTATTAGGGCGCAGGTGTTGAATAAGCTTTCGGCAGTGTGAGGGGGGCCCCTTGAGTGAATGGAATGAGGTCTACGGTTATAAAAGGTTTTTCTTTTTTTTCTTCTTCTTTTTTTTTTAGGACAGAAATTCAATGTTTCAGTCCTGAACCCATTTTGTATAAAATCATGAAAATATGTATTATACTGAAACTAGCCAGTATAAATACCCAAATCAGTCTTTACACCAGCCACAGCAAAGCTGCAACAAAATGCATACTTGCAAAATACATTACATTTAGAAAAAGGGGTCATGTACTTCTTGGGTGCAAAGTGGTAAAGTGGTTGTAAACCCTTCCATATACAGTGACTGGCCTCAGGAGATGCACAGGGATGAAACAAAGCATCCTACATAAGTTGTACCTGTTTATCTACAGCTGTCTGCCCCCTACATCCATTCAAAGTGTAGCAATTACCCAGTATTTCTCACCTCTGAAAAGTAGAGGGTGTGGAGCTGAAGTTACATCAGTGAGTTGAGCTTTGAGAGCTGATTAGAGGGAAGGGACTTTTCTCTTGTTGTCTGGAAATTTGTCAGACACAGTGGCAGTTGGTGCTCCATTTGGGGGGGGTGGAAAACAAACCAGACGCCACCCCCCCGCCCACCTGTGTCTCCTCGGTGGCCAATACGGTGGTTTTCGGCCAAACGGGTCTCAGGACCCGCTTCCTGATTGGCTGGGAGGAGAATCAGAAAGGCAATTGCGAATGCTATTGTCAACAACTGGATAGGCTCAGGGCGCAGTGCTCTGCACCCTGAGCCCACCCTTTTTTAAGCCAATTAAAGTCTACGGCTCTAATCATGTGCTGCGGAAAAGAAAACAAACATTGGAATCTATACGACCGGTGCCCTGCATGTACATTAGGGGTCAGATGCAAGGATTTGGGGGGGAGACACCCCTACGCCCTTTATGGATGGGCAGCCACTGGTCAGATGTGACTCATGCTGATAGCAGAGGAACAAAGCAACAGATCGAAATGACACTTAGTGCTCTGGAGTGAGACAAGTACCCACTATAGATGTATATGCTTTGTTCATATTTCATGTCTGAGGTTTACAACCATTTTAAGCACCATAGGCAGCTCATTTAAATGACGGGACAGCTGTGCTGCAACACTCAGTAACGTGCGGCAACTTATGGGCACTGCCACATCGCACAAATGTGAAACTTGCATTGCATACAAATAATATTTTAGAAGTTATATCCCAAACAGCAAACACCTACCTGAGGGGCAAGCTCCCCCTTAGAAATGATCTGAGCTATCAGCTCCCACTTGCGGTCGCTGCTGGCATGGTGAATAAGCTGCTTGCGTAGAATATCACCCACGGATATGCAGAAAAAGCCAAAATGAGACGCCATCTTCATACTCTGAGTCCCCTTACCACTGCCTGGACCACCTGTGATACCGGAAGACACATTCAAATTAGGAGGGAGGGAACGGTACAGAACAGGAATAATTTGCTACAACCAATCACATTTCATGCTGTCAGTTTATAGCAAAAGAAAAAAGTGTTGGTTGTGATAAGTCTCCATGTATTTTTTAGCAGTTTGCATCATTTCTACAGATTGAAAACGGGCAACAGTATAACTAGACGTGCAACCCTAGAACATACAGCTTTTAGGATATTTCCTCAATGCTGTTCTACAATCTGGAAGCTGGTCTTCACTGACCCTTCATGCCAACACTCCAAAAATCAATATTTTATTTTAATTGCATCACTCCAGATTACCTTACAATTTTTCAACTATAATGCCGCGTACGCACAATCGGATTTTCCATCGGAAAAACCTTTCCTGCCCAAGCTTGGCTTGCATACACAGGGTCACACAAAGGTTCTCTGAACTTTTGTCCGTCAAGAACGGGATGACGTACATCACTACGACGAGCCGAGAAAATTAAGCTCAATGCTTACGAGCATGCGTCAAATTGTTTCCGAGCATGTGTCCGAATTTTGCACGTCGGAATTACTACAGACAATCAGATTTTTTTCTGTTGGAAAATTTGAGAACCAGCTCTCAATCTTTTGTTGGCTGAAATTCCGACAGCAAAAGTCCGATGGAGCCTACACACAGTCGGAATTTCCGTTCAAAAGCTCACATCGGACTTTTGCTTTCGGAATTTCCGATCGTGTGTACGGGGCTTAACAGTCAAGACTGTAAAGGACGGCTTTTTTTCCCATTCTAATAAAGAATACAGAAAGGCTATCTACTAATCAAGCTTTCAATGTTGCCAGCCCATTTGCTTAGTAGTGCTGCAGACCATGTGTAATATTTAGATGTGCTAACTGTTTCCTATTGGTCAATGCTGGAATGATGTGGAAAGCACAGGACCTATAAATCTGTTCCTTTTTATTTTTATTTTTGATAGCATGGACTGAGAGCTCATGTTACTATTAGGACACACAAGTCTTGATTACCATCTTGACATACTGGCCTTTAATTAACGACACTGAATCACTCCTTATTTCTGGGTACCAATTGGAAAAATTGTGCTTGTTAGATCATCTGCTGATCCTTGGCTATATGTAGGTGTCTATACCTAAAGGCGGCCATACACGGTTCGAATTTCGAAAGAATTTTCGTACGAATTTCACATCGTTAGTGGGCATTAGTAAAGGCAGTGGGAAGGCAAGCTTGGTTAGTAGATCTCTTCCTCATTGACTGGCCATGAAACAGGCCAGACCTAAACCCCAATGAAAATCTCTGGGCAAAACTAAAGCTTAGTACACGCGTACAGGTTTTTACCGCTGGGAAACCGAGAACCTATTTGATTTGGTAACTTTTTCCCCCTACACACGGCTGGGTGTCCCGGGTGAGTCTGTCACAGGCACTATTCCTCCCACTGATACCAATGATAAGGCACTATTCCTCCCATCCCACTGACACCAATGATGGGGCACTATTACTCCCACTGATACAAATGATGAAGCACCACCCTCTCTACTGACACCATCAATGGGGCACTATTCCTCCCATTAGAATTTATGATGGGGCACTGATGCCGGGACATATTCTACTCCAACAGGCCGAAGTCCGGCCCCCGTAAAGCTTGGAGGACAGTAAACTGGCTCTTTGCTTAGAAAGTTTGGAGACCCCTGGCCTAAACTGACTGCATACAGTTAGCAAAGTAGAATTACCATGGTGGCTCTGCAGGGCCAAGATAAGTCAATGAATGACAGAACTGCCACCAAAAGGTACAACTCACCAATGACAAAAATGATTTTGGGCCTCTCCCTGTTTGGATCAAACACGTCATATTCCTGAATAAGCCCAGAAGATTCGGTCATATCGGAATCACTGTCTATGGAGAATTGAGATTGGATGGGGGGAAGACACTCATAGCGGCGCATATGTTGGGATCCCTCTGGAAAGATAAACATGAAAAATAGTAATTATACCAAAATAAATTATATGTATTGCTGGCTATAATAAAAACAGTAACTTAGTGACAATATACAGACAACTGTGGCCACTTACCTATATTCTCTTACCTATATTCTCTCTTTATTGTGATGTGGGCTGCAGACAGAGAGCTCTCTGTTATGATGCTATAAAATGTGCTCACATTCTTGCTGTGCTGTGTGTTACATTATCTGTGCACAGTGCTACTCTAGACTATACCAGATTTATTCGCTTCCCTAACACTGACCCACCTCTTAGCCAATCAGGTGCTCGAGTCTGGTTACCATATCACCTGATTGGCTAAAGCAACAGGCGCTGTGATTGGATGCCTATCAGGCATCCAATCATAGCAGAGAACAGGAAGAGGATGGGAGAAGACATGAGGACTCGGAGCATGGAGGACAGCACCGAGACAGGTAAGAATTGGATGGGGCACAGTAGCGGCAATTGATGGGGCACACTGGCAGCAATTAATGGGGCACACTGGCAGCAATTGATGGGGCACACTGGCGGTAATTGATGGGCACAGTAGCTGCTTTTGATGGCACAGTGGTGGCAATTTATGGGCACAGTGGCTGCATTTTATGGGGGTTTGTTTGCGCCCCTCCCAATAATTTGGAGCACCAGCCGCCACTGAGATGGGAGGTCAATCAGCTGCAGCTCATGGAACCAATGTCTCCAAACTGCCCTACTTTGCATGTCTTCAGTACTTTACATATTCCATATGGGTCCAGTCTTATTGTTGTGCTGTACTTCATACTGCTAATCAACATGGTATTGTTAAACAGTTTTTCCTGTTCCTACATAGGGTCGTTATACCATTAGGATTTCTGATGTTTTACCTTTTGTCCCTGTTTAAAACTTTTCCAGCAAGCTCCCAGTAGTGGACCACTATATACATTGCAGATGGGAAAAAAAAAAAAGACCCCTTTCCACCACCCTCTCCCCCCCAATCCACAATCACCATCTCCCTCCCCGTCGCCGGCTCCCTCCATCAGTTCGCGTCTATCAAGGCTTTCCCCTCCTCCGTATATCTAAACACGTTCCACTCCGCCCACGTTTCCAAATACACCTTCCGTTTTTGCCTTGAAGTCCATACCAAGTTCTCCATTCTATTCAAGTCTTCCACTCGGTTAAGCCACATCCTTACAGTTGGTGTGACTGTTTCCACATCCCTGGGATACAAGCCCGGGCTGCATTTAAGAAATGACAGACTACAGATTTTCTATATCGCCTAACCGACATCTCCGTATCCTGCAGCAGATAGAAAGACCACTCTTCTGGTAGTTGCTCCTCACTGAATTTTTTTCACTATTTCCCGGACCTTTGTCCAAAAACGTAAGATCTTAGGACAGGCCCAAAGGATGTGCATTAGGGTTCCTCCTTTCTTCCCGCACCTCCAACATCTGTCTGACATATATGGGTAACACCTATTTAGTACTACCGGAGTGCAGTACCACTGAGATAAAATCTTAAAATTCATCTCTTGTGTCTTCACACACACAGATGATTCAAATATATAAGTATCTTATTCTTTTGCTCTTCTGTAAAGGGTCTTCCCAGCTCAGCCTCACATTTGTTAAAAAAGGGTATTTGAGAGCCCTCTGCAGGTACGTTCAATAGCTCGCTAATTCTTGAGAGGGAATGCCGAAGCATCCCACTCCCACTACAGTACCTCTCGAACGTTGTCAATCTGCGCTTGTATCTAGCTGGGGACTTCAAAGTATCCAAAAAATGTCGCAGCTGTAGGGCCCTCCAGAAATCCAATTGGTAGGGCAACACACCCGTTAACATCTCCTGCATAGTATTCCATGTTCCCTCCGTCAGAAAGTGAGATGCTTGAAACAGCCCCTGTTCTATTAGTCCACTAAATGATTCCTTCAACAATCCTGGTTCAAACTGCGGGTTCCCCAAGATTGGTGTTACCCAGATATGTCAGACAGATGTTGGAGGTGCGGGAAGAAAGGAGGAACCCTAATGCACATCCTTTGGGCCTGTCCTAAGATTTTACGTTTTTGGACAAAGGTCCGGGAAATAGTGCAAAAATTCAGTGAGGAGCAACTACCAGAAAAGTGGTCTTTCTATCTGCTGCAGGATAGCGGTGAGTCCACTGTTGACAGTTTCCCCTGCACAAATAACCTCTGGGCCATTTGAAGAGTAGGGCCTATCAGTGGGTGATTTTTAATGTCTGTCAGTAACTCCCTGTAGCACCATGCTGCTCGGTGCAGCATACTGCCACATTGGTCTTGCTCTAGCCCCGGCCATATCTTTTCTCCAGTATGTCTACTCCAGTCGATCAGCCGGCACAATAGTGCCGCCTGATAGTATCTATAAATATCTGGGGCCGGCAATCCTCTAACTGGTTTGGCTAATGATATTGTGCGACCCTTGATTCTTGGACGTTTATTTGCCCATATAAACCTAATAAAGAGGGATTGCGTTTGCTTGAAAAAAGATTTCGGTATAGCAATAGGGAGTGTCTGAAAGAGATACAGAAATTTCGGTAGTATATTCATTTTAATAATGTTAGATCTCCCAAACCACAAATGGAACCCCTTCTGCCATCCATCCAGGAGGACCCGTGCTTTCGCCAATAGTTGACAAAATTAAGTTTAAAAACTTGTGTTAGGTCCGACGGGATGCAGGTACATAAATATGTAAGAGATGTGTCAGACCATTTAAATTTATACTTAGATTTCAGTATTTTCGATTCTTTCTCCGGGAGCGCCACTCCCATAGCTTCTGATTTGTCATAATTTATCTTGAAGTTTGACACATCTCCTTACGTCTTTAGTTCTTGTACCAAACTAGGAAGGGATTCCATCGGGCTGGTCAGACTATACATCATGTCGTCCGCATATACCCTGGTGTATTTTGACCATCTGCAATAAAAGGCACTTTTGGAAACTTTGGATGTGCAGCCATTTCTTCTTTTTTTCAAGCTTTTATGGAGGCGGGCTGGGGCTAGCACTCCTACTTGGTCCCAATCAAGGTATTGCACACACCTGGAGCAGCGGATTTCTCTTCTTATGATCCAGTCTGGGGGAGGAGGGTGGGTGACCCTGGGAGGATGGGGCAAGAACTCATGAAGAACCTGGACAGGAGACACAGGAGGAGTCGGAGAGGACAGCAGGAGCTAGTACTGCTAGGCAAGTCTTCAGGAGGGAACCACCGGTTGCAGCCAGGATGGCTGGTGAGAGACATGCACAGTCAGGAGGATTGGGGAGGCATGCCTGAGAGGACTGGTAGTGTGCAGTCTTGGATGGGTGCTGAGCCAGTAGTGTGGACTGTGTTGTTGTGCCAGTGAAGTCGGGCAGATGCAGCTAGAAGGGCTGGCAGGCCCTGAAGAAGGCTGACTGGGAGCAGTAGTCCATCTGTTAGGATAGCTAGCACTAAGGCCCCATTCACACCTGAGCGTTTTGGCGACGCTATAATACGCTAGAGGGGAAAAAAAACATTATTCTCTATGGAGATGGTTCACATCTCCACTACAAAACGCGTGACACCGAATGCCTGAAGCTCAAACAAGTTCCAGACCCTTTTTTGTCACGCGAATCAGGCAGTTTGGGTGTGCTTGGGCGATTGTATTTCCCATAGAAAGTAATGGAAACGCTCGATTCAAGTTTCTAGCGCAACAACGAGTGTTTCTATGGGCGTTTTGTCGCTTTAGTCAATAGAACATTTCACCCAGGCAGAAGATAAAAAAAATCTACAAACATCGCAACAAGTGAATACGCGCGACAAAGCGCTGGAAAAAAACAACCATAAACGCTACGCTCAGGTGTGAATGCAGCCTAAAGAGACTTTCCATATTTTCTACTACACTATGGTCAAAATTATGCCGCAAATACTCATTGGTTTACTTACGTAAAGCCCTATTCGCGAAAGTTTTACACAAACGACGTAAACGGCGTAAAATTCGACGCTGTCCTGACGTCCATACTTAACATTACATACGCCTCATATAGCAGGGATAACTTTACGCCGGACTTGCGCTTACAACGTAAAAATAATGCGCCGGGCGCAAGTAGGTTCGTGAATCGGCATATCTAGCTGATTTGCATATTCGACGCTTAAAACGACGGAAGCACCACCTATCGGCCAGCGTAAATATGCAACGAAGATACGACGGCGTAAGAGACTTACGCCGGTCGTATCTAAGCAAAATTCCGCCGTATCTTGCTTTCTGAATACAGAAAACGGATACGCCAGCGCATCCTAGAAGTTACGTGGCGTATCTCAAAATACGCCGACGTAACTTCTTTGAGAATATGGCCCACTGTTCACACAATAACCTTATTACATATTTGGTCTGAAAAAGGACACAAGTCCACCCAGCTTGTGAGTGTGAAAACCTCTTCTAGCACATAAACACATTAGACACAGGGATGGGTATTCTTGAATCATTGTAGAAGGTGCACCATGGAGGTCATGGGTTAAACAGAAGTTGTCACCTCCTCTACCCCATTAGCTACATCAGTGAATATGTTGTCATGTTGCCGATACTCACCGGATTTGTGTGTGTTCTTCTTTCCCTGGCCTCCATTGATCGGAGGTAATGTGCGACTCAGGAATGTGTCCCACTGCACCTTCTCGGGTCCTCCTAAATCTCGAACCTTTTGCAGACACAACTCTAGGTAATTTATGGGGTCTTCAGGTCGATAGTACATAAGGCCTGTAAGCAGGCTCTGTGGAGAAGATATATAATACGTCACAGACATATCACAAACGCTTTTACTGCTTAATGTTATTGCAGTGGAAAGTCTATGAGCTTTTTATTTTTAGCTCCAAACACGTTTGCTTTATCGAAACTGCTTGACTTTGCCAGCCATTACATTGTTCTGTGTCTATATTGTAATATGTTGTATTATATAATATATATTTCGGTAGTTTCTGTTGTCATTATGAAAAAAATAAACACAGTTGATTGATAATAAATGGCTTCAGCCAAACACTAACCATGAGTGAAAGAAAATGTTTTGGGTCATCATTCATATTCTCTGAAAAATGGCCAAGAAATCCTAAATTCTGCCAGGGTATGTAAACTTATGAGCACAACCAAAGTTTGTAGGGGGGGCTATAAGTTTCACACAAACCAATCAATATACACTTATTAGGATCCTTTTTTTAATTTTTTTTACCACAGCCAAGTGGCAGAATACATATTTCCCGAGTTAAACATTTTTTTTAATGGTATTTAACCACTTCCATACCAGGCACTTACGCACCTTCCTGCCCAAGCCAATTTTCAGCTTTCAGCGCTATCGCAATTTGAATAATTGCGCGGTCATGCTACACTGTACCTAAACAATTTTTTTATCATTTTTTTCCCACAAATAGAGCTTTCTTTTGGTGGTATTTGATCACCTCTGCAATTTTTATTTTTTGCGCAACAACTAAAAAAAGACCGAAAATTTGGAAAAAAAAATAAAGTTTTTTTTTTTTTTCTGTTAATTTTTTTTGTAAATAAGTACGTTTTCTTCTTCAATTTCAGGCACTGATATGGCGGCACTGATGGGCACCGGTAAGGTGGCACTGATGGGCACAGATGAGGTGGCACTGATGGGCAATGTTAGGCGGCACTGATGGGCACTCATAGGCAGCGCTGGTATGCGGCACTGATGGGCACTCATAGGCGACACTGATGGGTACTTATGAGTGGCACAGATGGGCACTGATAGGTGGGCACTGGGCCTGGATGGGTACTGAGCACTGATGGACACTGATGGACACTGATGTAAGGTGGCACTGATGGACACTAAGCGATGGCACTGATGGCATTGCTGGGCATCACTTTTGTATCCCATATTGTGCCAGTCAGTGCCCATTTGTGGGTACTGATTGGCATCTATTGTTCTCTTTTTTTTTCTTCTTGTTTTTACATTGTTGCCCCCTTCCCTGGTGGTCCAGTGTGGGCTTCCCTGGTGGTCCAGTGTGGGCATCCGAGGGGGGGCTGCGCTGATAAACAATCAGCACGAGCACCCCCCCTGTCAGGAGAGCCGCCGATCAGACTGACACCCTGCATCACCGCGCTGCGCGCCCCCACGGGTGCACGCCGGCATGTTATCCTGCTGGACATCAATAGACGTCCAGTCAGGATTACACAACCACTTCCCGGACGTCAATTGACTATTGATCGGGCGGGAAGTGGTTAAAAAAAAAATGGTGATATTTGATCACCAGAGGTGATCAAATACCACAAAAAAAAAAGCTTTATTTGTTTTTTTTTTTTTTTTTTCTTTTTTCTTTAAAGTGTATTTTTGTGCGTGAACTCGAGAGAGAGGAGCCGGACTGCAGGAGTTGGGAGTAGGCAGACCCTCCCCCCGGAGGCAATCGCCATCCTTCTCCATGCCCCTGGTGGCAATGGCGGGTGTGAAGGGGGGCCTCCCACTCACCCCGCCCTACCTGCTCCTCTTGGGAGCCCAACTGGGGCCCAACGGGACCCCAATGGGGCAGAGGGACTCCCCCTATGAGGGAGTGAGGGGGCCTAGCCCACCCAGCCAGCCCCGTAGGTCCTTCGCCATCAGTTCAAAAAGGGGGGGCCCGGGCACCTGATGAGCTGTACTGTCTTATTACAGACACCAATCCTCTTCTGCCTCCCCCTGCAGTGCTGCTAGCTTCTTCTCCTCTTTCTCTCTGGCTGCACTGCAGGGGGGACTGGCCCTGGCACATGTGCCCCTTCCAGTTTCTGTTCAGATCCCCTGTGTGCCCCTTTCCCCCCACAGTGCTCCCGGCTTCCCTCCTCATCTCTCCTGCCTGCAGCTGTTATCGGCATAGGGAGATGTTTCAGTATGGAGAGCAGGGGAAAAGGGGCGGGCAAATGTAATTTATCACCCTCTTCCTTTCCTGAATGAACACAGTGAGCAATCAGTGCCAATCACTCTTGGGTTCATTCATCACTGGAGCATAGTAAACTGTGTTTATTATGCTTTGGTTAGTGAATGAGCAGGAAGCCTCAGAGCACTTTCTATTCATTCATCTGTGCAGCTGAGGCTGTAAAGCAAGGATCCTCAAACTTTTTAAACAGGGGGCCAGTTCACGGTTTCTCAGACTGTTGGGCTGGACTATAGTTTAAAAAAATATGAACAAATTCCTATACACACATTTTTTGTAGTGAAAAAAACTATTTAATATTAGAGATAAAAAACGTTAATTAACATAAACTTATTAGTATTTCACAGACTCCCCTCATCACAGATACCCCTCCCCCCATTACAGAACCTTCTCCACATCACAGAACCTCTCCATCACAGATTCCCCCCATCAAAAAGCCCCCATATCAGGTCATCCATCACAAAGCCTCCATAAAAGATCCCCTATCACAGATCCCCCTATAAGATTCCTCCATCACAGACTCCCCCCATCACAGGCTCCGCCCCATCACAGTCTCCGCCCCATCACAGTTTGCGCCCCATCACAGTTTGCGCCGCATCAGAGTCTCCCCCATTACAGACTCCCCTCATCACAGATCCCCTCCCCATCACAGATACCCTTCCCCCCCATCACAGAACCCTCTCCACATCACAGAACCCCCTCATCACTGGACTTCTCCATCACAGATCCCCCATCACAAAAAGCCCCCATATCAGGTCATCCATCACAGATCTCTCCATCAGAAAGCCCCCATAAAAGATCCCCCATCACAGATCTCTCCATCACAAAGCCTTCCGTAACAGACACCCCCATCACAGATCCCCCATAACAGACACCCCCATCACAGATCCCCCATAACAGACACCCCCATCACAGATCCCCCATAACAGACACCCCCATCACAGATCCCCCTATAAGATTTCTCCATCACAGACTCCCCCCATCACAGACTCCCCCCATCACAGACTCTGCCCCATCACAGACTCTGCCCCATCACAGACTCTGCCCCATCACAGACTCTGCCCCATCACAGACTCTGCCCCATCACAGTCTCCCCCATCACAGATCCCCCATAACAGACTCCCCTCATCACAGATCCCCTGACCATCACAGAACCCTCTCCACATCACAGAACCTCTCTATCACAGATTCCCCCCATCAAAAAGCCCCCATATCAGGTCATCCATCACAAAGCCCCCATAAAAGATCCCCCATCACAGATCTCTCCATCACAAAGCCCCCCGTAACAGACACCCCTATCACAGATTCCCCATAACAGACTCCCCTGATCACAGATCCCCCTATAAGATTCCTCCATCACAGACTCCCCCTATCACAGGCTTCTCCCATCACAGTCTCCCCCCTCATCACAGTCTCCGCCCCATTACAGTCTCCGCTGCATCACAGCCTCCCCCCATCACAGATCCCCCATAACAGACTCCCCTCATAATAGATCCCCCATAACAGATCCCCCTGTAGGCTGTATGGGGCCCCGTGATTTCTAACAGCAGCCTTGCATCAGCCTATTTTTTTTTTTTTTCGAACTACAAAAATATGTGAGTCTTACAACACAATAAACGAGGAGGAGGATGTGACTCCTATCTGTGTCATGTGACAACGAGCCTTCCACGAGATGCTGTGATCAACCAGCACAAAAACAAATGTGCCTCATCATCTGTGTGTGTGTGTGCTGATCTGTCGTCTCAGCCGCTACATTTCACGTGTCCCACAGGCTGAGAAATGCGTGAGGCGGCTTTCCACTCCTCCGATCGCTCTTGTATGACCCACAGCCATTAATCAGCAATGACTCAAGGAGATAAAAATGACTGTTTACTTTATGAAACGTCAGGTTGAATTTATCAACAGCCAATACGAGTACAGAGGTTCTGTCGTGCCATCATTTCTGTCCCTTCTTCCCGTGTCAAGTCACCCTTTTTGTGACAACCAATCACTTTTCTATAATAAAGTGACTGCATAGCCAACATTTCTTTACAGCTGAACTCTGATCTAAAATTCCGACAAAAAAAGTTCGCTGTGATCTTTTGGTCGGAAATTCCGACCGTGTGTAGGCCCCATTTGACTTTTTCTGTCGGAATTTCCGACAGCAAAAATTTGAGAGCAAGTTCTCAAATTTTCGATGGAAAAAGTTCTTGTCGGAAATTCCAATCCTCTGTATGCAATTCCGACGCACAAAAATCCTACGCATGCTCTGAATTTTTCTCGGCTCGTCGTAGGGTTGTATCTCATCGCGTTCTTGTTGGAATTTGGTGTGACCATGTGTATGCAACACAAGTTTGAGACAAAATTCTGTCGGAAAAAAAATCCACGTTTTTCTTGGCAGAAATTCCGATCGTGTGTACGCGGAATAACAGATATAGAGGGGAACTCGTCCAAAGTGAAAACGATATCTGTTAACAACTGTTTAGCCCTGTACACACGACTGGGAATCCTGTTGGGAAATAAAATGTTGGTATTCCTGACAGGATTCCTGGCAGGCTTGCCCTCAAAGCCGTGTATACACACGGCCACACAAAATCCTGCCGTTCTCTTGCATTGCAAGTACGCAGTGACGTCATTGACTACAACGAGCCGGTGTCTCGTCACATTCGATTCCGTCACCGTCATCTTACTACACCCCACACTAACCTTGTATGCTACAGAGCATGCGTCAAAGTGTGTTCGAGCATGCACGGTTTTTAACCCATACAGACGACCGGTTTTCTCGGCAGGAAACACTCTGCCGGGAAACCCAGCGGGAAAATAGAGAGCAGGGTTCCCTATTTTCCTGTCGGGATTCCCGTCTGTTTTGCTGACGGGAAAACTTCTAGGGAGCATACACACGGCTGGGATTCCCGGCCAAATGCTCTCCTGACAGTTTTGCTGCTGGGAAAACCGGTCGTGTGTACGAGGCTTTTCTCTAACTTCCTGCTGTGTCTCTGGGACAGGAAGTGGAAACAGATCTCCCTGATGAGACACTGATAGGAGTCCCAACTTTGGTTCCACAATGGGAATAGGAAGAAAGGGAATGTATCTGTTATGATGCTGCAACCTATCACTACCCAGATGTGTATTTCCCCCTGCACAGTGGGAATTCAATGAAGGGATCTGATTGGCTCCTGAAGTCAACACAGATATTTTGCTGTATAACAGAGTCTTTTTTACCCACACTAAAAATGCAGACAGGATCAGGGGAATGTTTATTTGTCACGTTGGAAAGCCATTCAAGCAGCGGGGAAAGAAGGGACCATGCACATACCTCTGCTTATCTTACCAAGTGCTCAATCTGAATTGCTGAAGGACAAATATACACTGTATATGGGTACCCTATTTTACTGACATAAGGATTTGTATTTCTGTCCACCCGATTCTGATAGTTGCAGTGCTCTTTACAATTACCAGACTGATAACCTGACTTTTCTCAGATGCTGGAAAGCGTTAAGTCACCACCCTGCCCCCCTGGCTTATGACTGGGCAGGAGGAAGCTGCAGGAGTTTACCCTCTGCTCACACTGTTCCCTCCTCCTGTCATCACTTTCGATGTAAACAGCACCTGATTGGCTCCCCTGCCTATCCTTCTTCTAGTTGTTAATGGAGGTTAATATTAAGTAATACTAAGTACTTGCACTCGCTGCATTAAAAGTTTATGGCACAATTGTCTGTTAAATAAATACATAACTCTATTAAATTGCCATTTTTATGTCTACCTGGAGCTCAGCATTAAAGTGAACCTGTCATAGGAAAGCAAGCTATTATTTCCCTGGGGACATAGGACATTTGTGTGGTTGCACACCCTTCCTCCAACAAGGACAGGGCACCCCGCTCTTGGCTGTTTACAGGGCTGGTGCAAGGATTTGTGACGCCCTAGGTGAAAATCTGATTTTGCCGCACCCTTAGTTCCACCCCTTTACCATGCCCAAATATAACCCACCTTTTTAATGAAGCACCCATCAAATGCAGCCTCACCCATGCCCATCAAATGCAGCCTCACCCATGCCCATCAAATGCAGCCTCACCCATGCCCATCAAATGTAGCCTCACCCGTGCCCATCAAATGCAGCCTCACCAGTGCCCATCACATGCAGCCTCACCAGTGCCCATCACATGCAGCCTCACCAGTGCCCATCACATGCAGCCTCACCAGCACCCATCAAATGCAGCCTCACCAGCACCCATCAAATGCAGCCTCAACAGCGCCCATCAATACAGCCTCACCAGTGCCCATCAATACAGCCTCGCCAGTGCCCATCAATACAGCCTCACCAGTGCCCATGAATACAGCCTCACCAGTGCCCATGAATACAGCCTCACCAGCGCCCATCACATGCAGCCTTACCAGCGCCCATCAATACAGCCTCACCAGCGCCCATCACATGCAGCCTTACCAGCGCCCATCAATACAGCCTCACCAGCGCCCATCACATGCAGCCTCACCAGCGCCCATCAAATGCAGCCTCACCATCGCCCATCAAATGCAGCCTCACCAGCGCCCATCAAATGCAGCCTCACCAGCGCCCATCAAATGCAGCCTCACCAGTGTCCATCAATGCAGCTTCCCCAGCGCCCAGCAGATGCAGCTTCCCCAGCGCCCAGCAGATGCAGCCTCACCAGTGCCCATCAATGCAGCCTCACCAGTGCCCATCACATCCAGCCTCACCAGCGCCCATCACATACAGGCTCACCAGCGCCCATCACATCCAGCCTCACCAGCGCCCATCACATACAGGCTCACCAGCGCCCATCACATACAGGCTCACCAGCGCCCATCACATACAGGCTCACCAGCGCCCATCACATACAGGCTCACCAGCGCCCATCACATACAGGCTCACCAGCGCCCATCACATACAGGCTCACCAGCGCCCATCACATACAGGCTCACCAGCGCCCATCACATACAGGCTCACCAGCGCCCATCACATACAGGCTCACCAGCGCCCATCACATACAGACTCACCAGCGCCCATCACATACAGGCTCACCAGCGCCCATCAAATGCAGCCTCACCTGTATCCATGAAATGCAGCCTCAACAACGCTTATTAAGTGCAGTCTCACCAGCGCCCATCAAATCCAGCCTCACCATTACCCATTAATGCAGCCTCACCAGCGCCCATCACATGCAGGCTCACCAGCATCCATCAATACAGCCTCACCAGCGCCCATCAATGCAGCCTCACCCGCATCCACCAAATGCAGCCTTACCAGCGCCCATCAATACAACCTCCTCAGCGCCCATCACGTGCAGGCTCACTAGCGCCCATCAATGTAGCCTCACCAGCACCCATCAATGCAGCCTGCCGGTGCTCATCAATGCAACCTCACCAGTGCCCATCACATGCGGGCTCACAAGCGCCCATCAATGCAGCCTACCAGCGCCCATCAAGTGCAGCCTCACCAGTGACAATCAAATGCAGCCTACCAGTGCCCATCAATGAATGTTTGCTTGCTTCCATTCATTCAGGACACAGATCCAGTCCTCCGCCGCCGCTGCGCCTCTAACACTTTGTGTGAATGGAGCAGCGGCTGCCTGCTGATACTGAGACTTATTTGCCTGCTGGGCGCTCTAGGCAGCTGCCTAGTTTGCCCAGTGGTAGCACCGGCCCGGATTGTTTAGGTCATGTGATCCTAGGTATGGCTGCCTTGTCAAGTGTCTGCCTTTGCACATTGTTTCTCAGCATCTGGTCAAGGAACCCCTGGCAACATCTGGAAGAACCCCGGGGTTCCATGGAAACGTGGTTGGGACGGGATGGTCTACCTTAACCCTTGAGGTGTTTCTGCTCCAGTAAATCTTGATTGATCCATTGGAGTTGTTTTAATGTTGATCCCCAAAGTATGCAGAGTAGTTCTGACTTCACTTGCTGCACACTTAGCATTTTCAGAACCAGCTTAGACACGGAAGAGCCTGTATTAATCACAGTAAAGGATTACCAGATTTATGAAGCAAGGGATGGCTATGTCTCCTGTATACAACGTCTCCAATGCCAGGGTACAACGTCTCCTATGCCAGGGTACAACGTCTCCTATGCCAGGTTACAACGTCGCCTATGCCAGGCTACAACGTCTCCAATGCCAGGCTACAACGTCTCCAATGCCAGGCTACAACGTCTCCTATGCCAGGGTACAACGTCTCCTATGCCAGGGTACAACGTCTCCTATGCCAGGGTACAACGTCTCCTATGCCAGGGTACAACGTCTCCTATGCCAGGGTACAACGTCTCCTATGCCAGGGTACAACGTCGCCTATGCCAGGCTACAACGTCTCCAATGCCAGGCTACAACGTCTCCAATGCCAGGGTACAACGTCTCCTATGCCAGGGTACAACGTCTCCTATGCCAGGGTACAACGTCTCCTATGCCAGGGTACAACGTCTCCTATGCCAGGGTACAACGTCGCCTATGCCAGGCTACAACGTCTCCAATGCCAGGCTACAACGTCTCCAATGCCAGGCTACAACGTCTCCTATGCCAGGGTACAACGTCTCCTATGCCAGGGTACAACGTCTCCTATGCCAGGGTACAACGTCTCCTATGCCAGGGTACAACGTCTCCTATGCCAGGGTACAACGTCTCCTATGCCAGGGTACAACGTCGCCTATGCCAGGCTACAACGTCGCCTATGCCAGGCTACAACGTCTCCAATGCCAGGCTACAACGTCTCCAATGCCAGGGTACAACGTCTCCTATGCCAGGGTACAACGTCTCCTATGCCAGGGTACAACGTCGCCTATGCCAGGCTACAACGTCGCCTATGCCAGGCTACAACGTCTCCAATGCCAGGCTACAACGTCTCCAATGCCAGGGTACAACGTCTCCTATGCCAGGGTACAACGTCTCCTATGCCAGGGTACAACGTCTCCTATGCCAGGGTACAGCGTCTCCTATGCCAGGGTACAGCGTCTCCTATGCCAGGGTACAACGTCTCCTATGCCAGGGTACAACGTCTCCTATGCCAGGGTACAACGTCTCCTATGCCAGGCTACAACGTCTCCTATGCCAGGGTACAGCGTCTCCTATGCCAGGGTACAGCGTCTCCTATGCCAGGGTACAACGTCTCATATGCCAGGGTACAATGTCCCCTTTAGTCATTAACTTTTCTAATCAGATCTAATTCAGTAAATACAAGTAATAAACCCCATACACGTCAATGGAGATCACTGAACCCCCACATAAGGAGGGGACACAACGACTCCCAGCCATACATTGTCATCGTGTATACAGCACAACACGAGACGGAGCTCCGCATACATCTGCAGCAAAACATCCGACTGCACAACACCGAGCACATCACACACAGCGGGCACACCGCGGGCACACACACCTCGAACAGCCGGGGGATGTGCCGCTCCGACAGGTAATCCTTCGCCTGCGATGTGTTCATCCTGCGGCTCCTCTCCGATCTCCGCACCCGGATCACTGTGGTCTCTGTACCGCCTCCCCCCTCACTGCTACCCGGTGTCTCCTCCTGCCTGAGCCGCCTCCTCTGGAGCGATCCTGATCCTCAGCTACACCTCCAACCCCACCAATGGGCGACCACCAGTAACACCTCCAACCTCACCAATGATGAGTTACCACCAGTATTACCATCACCCACCAGTATCACCTCCAACCCCACCAATGGGCCACCACCAGTAATACCTCCAACCCCACCAATGGGCGACCACCAGTAATACCTCCAACCCCACCAATGGGCGACCACCAGTATCACCGTAACCCACCAGTATCACCTCCAACCCCACCAATGATGAGTTACCACCAGTATTACCATCACCCACCAGTATCACCTCCAACCCCACCAATGGGCCACCACCAGTAATACCTCCAACCCCACCAATGGGCGACCACCAGTATCACCGTCACCCACCAGTATCACCTCCAACCCCACCAATGGGCGACCACCAGTAACACCTCCAACCCCACCAATGATGAGTGACCACCAGTCTCACCATCACCCACCAGTATCACCTCCAACCCCACCAATGGGCGACTACCAGTGATGAGTGACCACCAGTATCACCATCACCCACCAGTATCACCTCTAACCCCACCAATGGGCCACCACCAGTAACACCTTCAACCCCACCAATGGGCCACCACCAGTATCACCTCCAACCCCACCAATGATGAGTGACCACCAGTATCACCTCCAACCCTACCAATGGGCGACCACCAGTAACACCTCCAACCCCACCAATGATGAGTGACCACCAGTATCACTATCACCCACCAGTATCACCTCCAGCCCCATCAATGGGCGACCACCAGTATCCCCATCACCCACCAGTATCACCTCCAACCCTATTAATGGGTGACCACCAGTATCACCTCCAACCCCACCAATGGGCGACCACCAGTAACACCTCCAACCTCACCAATGATGAGTTACCACCAGTATTACCATCACCCACCAGTATCACCTCCAACCCCACCAATGGGCCACCACCAGTAATACCTCCAACCCCACCAATGGGCGACCACCAGTAATACCTCCAACCCCACCAATGGGCGACCACCAGTATCACCGTAACCCACCAGTATCACCTCCAACCCCACCAATGATGAGTTACCACCAGTATTACCATCACCCACCAGTATCACCTCCAACCCCACCAATGGGCCACCACCAGTAATACCTCCAACCCCACCAATGGGCGACCACCAGTATCACCGTCACCCACCAGTATCACCTCCAACCCCACCAATGGGCGACCACCAGTAACACCTCCAACCCCACCAATGATGAGTGACCACCAGTCTCACCATCACCCACCAGTATCACCTCCAACCCCACCAATGGGCGACTACCAGTGATGAGTGACCACCAGTATCACCATCACCCACCAGTATCACCTCTAACCCCACCAATGGGCCACCACCAGTAACACCTCCAACCCCACCAATGGGCCACCACCAGTATCACCTCCAACCCCACCAATGATGAGTGACCACCAGTATCACCTCCAACCCTACCAATGGGCGACCACCAGTAACACCTCCAACCCCACCAATGATGAGTGACCACCAGTATCACTATCACCCACCAGTATCACCTCCAGCCCCATCAATGGGCGACCACCAGTATCCCCATCACCCACCAGTATCACCTCCAACCCTATTAATGGGTGACCACCAGTATCACCTCCAACCCCACCAATGGGCGACCACCAGTAACACCTCCAACCTCACCAATGATGAGTTACCACCAGTATTACCATCACCCACCAGTATCACCTCCAACCCCACCAATGGGCCACCACCAGTAATACCTCCAACCCCACCAATGGGCGACCACCAGTAATACCTCCAACCCCACCAATGGGCGACCACCAGTATCACCGTAACCCACCAGTATCACCTCCAACCCCACCAATGATGAGTTACCACCAGTATTACCATCACCCACCAGTATCACCTCCAACCCCACCAATGGGCCACCACCAGTAATACCTCCAACCCCACCAATGGGCGACCACCAGTATCACCGTCACCCACCAGTATCACCTCCAACCCCACCAATGGGCGACCACCAGTAACACCTCCAACCCCACCAATGATGAGTGACCACCAGTCTCACCATCACCCACCAGTATCACCTCCAACCCCACCAATGGGCGACTACCAGTGATGAGTGACCACCAGTATCACCATCACCCACCAGTATCACCTCTAACCCCACCAATGGGCCACCACCAGTAACACCTCCAACCCCACCAATGGGCCACCACCAGTATCACCTCCAACCCCACCAATGATGAGTGACCACCAGTATCACCTCCAACCCTACCAATGGGCGACCACCAGTAACACCTCCAACCCCACCAATGATGAGTGACCACCAGTATCACTATCACCCACCAGTATCACCTCCAGCCCCATCAATGGGCGACCACCAGTATCCCCATCACCCACCAGTATCACCTCCAACCCTATTAATGGGTGACCACCAGTATCACCTCCAACCTCACCAATGAGTGACCACCAGTATCACCTCAAACCCCACCAATGGGTGACCACCAGTATAACCTCCAACCTCACCAATGGGTGACCACCAGTATCATCTCCAACCTCACCAATGGGTGACCACCAGTATCACCATCACCCACCAGTATCAACTCCAATCCCACCAACGAGCAACCATGAGTAACACCATCACCCACCAGTTTCAACTCCAACCCCACTAGCTAGCGACCACCAGTATCACCATCACCCACCAGTATCACCTCCAACCCCACCAACGAGCGACCACCAGTAACACCATCACCCACCAGTATCACCTCCAACCCCATCAATGAGCGAAAACCAGTATCCCCATCATCACCCACCAGTATCACCTCCAACCCCACCAATGGATGACCACCAGTTCCCCGATCACCCACCAGTATCACCTCCAACCCCACCAATTAGCGACCACCAGTAACACCATTACCCACCAGTATCACCTCCAACCCCACCAATGAGCGACTACCAGTATCCCCATCACCCACCCGTTTCAACTCCACCCCCCCAACAATGAGCAACCACCAGTATCCCCATCACCCACCAGTATTATCATCATCACCTCCACCTCACCAATGAGGAACCACCAGCATACCCATCACCCACCAGTATTATCATCATCACCTCCACCTCACCAATGAGGAACCACCAGTATACCCATCACCCATCAGTATCACCTCCACCCCCATCAATGAGCGACCACCAGTACCCCCATCACATACCAATATCACCTCTACCCGCACCAATGATCGACCATCAGTAACCCCATCACCCACCATTATCACCACCATCACTTCCACCCCCACCAATGAGCAACCACCCGTATCACCTCCAGCCCCACCATTGAGAAACCACCAGTTACCCCATCACCCTACCAATCCTAGAGCAATGAGCACCTCACCAGTGAGCGACCACCAGTATCACTGTCACCCACCAGCATTACCATCATCACACTTACTCCACAGAGCACTGGTGGGTGATGGTGATACTGGTGATCGCTCATTGGTGGGGTTGGAGGTGATACTGATGGGTCATGGTGATACTGATGGTCGCTCATTGATGGGGGTGGAGGTGATACTGGTGGGTGATGGGGTACTGGTACTCCACTGAGCACTTTACCAATTAGCGACCACCATATCACCAGCACCATCATCATTACCCTCCGCAAAAAGTACCTTACCAAAGTGCAGCCCCCAGTATCACTATAATCACCATTACCCTCCACCCCCAGTGCTGGAAGTACATCTCCAATGAGCGACTACCAGTATCACCACCACCCGCCATCATCACCCTCCACCCCCAGAACTGACAGCACTTCACCAATGAGTGACTACTACAATCCACCACTATTACCATCACCTACCAACCCAAGAACTGACAACAACTTGCCAATGAGCAACCATTACTTCACCTTCCACCCCTAGCACTGACCTCACCAATGAGGGACCACCACACTCTACCAGTGTCACCATCTACCACATGGTCTTCACCCTACACCCCCAGCACTGAGAGCACCTTAAGCTCTTCAGTGCGCGCACATAAAACTAACAGGGTGCAAAAAAAAGAACATGGTGCACACATGGTCCTCTCCCAAAGATAAAGGACCCTGGTCCTGATCCTCAAGAATGCATGACTCCTGACAGGGCCTGGGGTACCTGTGGTCCACCAGGCCAAAGCGAGGCAGACCCGTTTCTTTTTAAGACCTGCTAAAGAAACATTGCCATCACCATCATCACTTGCTAGTATCACCAACACCATTGCCATCATCTTCCACCGCCATTGTCACCTGTCGCCACCAGCATCAACCTCTACAACTGGCATCACCAGCCACCAACATCATTAACCTTCACCAACCCAACCCTAATTTTTATCTATCAAAAAGTGTTTTCCAGCGCTAAATCTTTCACCTTATTTCTAAATTGCTGCATTTGTAAAATAAAATAAAGGAATTGTAGTGGAAAAAAAAAATCACTTGTGGGTTTAACCAATCTTGTTTTTTTGTACAATTCTCCTTTAAGGGGGCATGGCATGGAGGTGTGTCCTATGCCTGCATACTTTTGCTGATAGGTGTCCCTCACTCCCATCTCAAAAATCCCATCTCATTACCCTTCACCAACCAATATTACCTACCAACATCCCCGCCGCACCACGTCATAGCCCCTCCCCCTTGTCCGGGCAGTTTGATAGACTGATCACCAATCCGATTGGATGGGGGGGGGGCAGTTTTGCTCTGCTCCACTCTTCGCCCCCCCCCCCCACCCGCTCTCTAAAAAAATAAAAGTATCGAATCTGGCATCGGGAGCATTTGCGCGAGTACAAATACTCGTGCAAATGCTCAGTATCGGTCCCGATACCGATACTAGTATCGGTATCGGGACAACCCTAATTGTTATCTATCAAAAAGTGTCTCCCAGCGCTAAATCTTTCACCTTATTTCTAAATTGCTGCATTTGTAAATTCCAAAAGCCGATATAAAGGAATTGTAGTGGTAAAAAAAAAAGCACTTGTGGGTTTAACCAATCTTGTTTTTTGTACAATTCTCCTTTAAGGGGGCGTGTCCTATGCCTGCATACTTTTGCTGATAGGTGTCCCTCACTCCCATCTCAAAAATCCCATCTCATTACCCTTCACCAACCAACATTACCTACCATCATCATCTCACTCCTTACCAGCATTAAATATACCCATAACCAACCCTCACCATCATCATCCTCCACCAACAGCATCACTGCCACCATAACCTATCACCATCATTGCACCACCGCCCATCAACATTATCATCTAGCATCATCACCGCCACCCTTTACCAACACCACCATCAAACAAACTCCCATCCATGGTACATTAACTCACCACCACCAACCATCACCATCTTCATCTATTACCATCTCATCACCCACTGGCATCACCCAGCACCACTATTATCAACCACCACCAGCATCACCACCCAACACTTTCATCGTCATATCATTGTCGTGCCTGGTATCCTTGCTTTGCAGTTATAAGGTCCTCCTGGGTTCCCTATCTACACAAGTCTTATCTGCAGAGATTTTGTGTCATCCCCTTATTGTTTTTATAATCCGATAAAATATGGTTTAGCTACAGTGCATGTGTGTTTTTTTGTAGCAGCTTAGCTATGCTGCTAACATCTTGCACTCCTTCTTCATACCATATTCCTTTGAATAGAAGCTGCAAGGAAATAGACGAGCAGTAAGGAGAATGAGTGATCGCTTTCCTACAACCCACACATTGCTGTCATTATACAAATAGCAGAAATTTAGAGAGATTTACATAGTTCCTAACTGTCCCTGATTTTGAGGCTGTCCCTGATTTGGAACAATGTCCCCCTGTCCCTCTTTCCTCCTCATTTTGGTCTGATTGATATAGATGTATATAAAATGCACTTTTTATTAGCGTTGTCCCGATACCACTTTTTTAGGACCGAGTACAAGTACCGATACTTTTTTTCATGTACTCGCCGATACCGATTACCGATACTTTTTTTTAAATGTCCCCCCAGAAATGCAGCCATGTCCCCCCAGAAATGCAGCCATGTCCCCCCAGAAATGCAGCCATGTCCCCCCAGAATCGCAGCCATGTCCCCCCAGAGATGCAGCCATGTCCCCCCAGTGATG
Source organism: Rana kukunoris (assembly GCA_029574335.1). Taxonomy (NCBI): domain Eukaryota; kingdom Metazoa; phylum Chordata; class Amphibia; order Anura; family Ranidae; genus Rana; species Rana kukunoris. The sequence continues at coordinate 52,249 of JAJQKJ010002271.1, forward strand.
CAGCCATGTCCCCCCAGTGATGCAGCCATGTCCCCCCAGTGATGCAGCCATGTCCCCCCAGTGATGCAGCCATGTCCCCCCAGAGATGCAGCCATGTCCCCCCAGTAATTCAGCCATGTCCCCCCAGTAATTCAGCCATGTCCCCCCCCAGTAATTCAGCCATGTCCACCCAGTAAAGCAGCCATGTCCCCCCAGTAAAGCAGCCATGTCCCCCCAGTAATTCAGCCATGTCCCCCCAGAGATGCAGCCATGTCCCCTCAGTAATTCAGCCATGTCCCCCCAGAGATGCAGCCATGTCCCCTCAGTAATTCAGCCATGTCCCAGTCCCCACAGAGAAAGCCAAGCCCTCCTCCTCCCCCCGCCACCTATATGATCAGCGCGGGGAACATACAGCTTTCATTTTGAATAGCTGTGTGTGTTCCCCGCCGCACCACGTCATAGCCCCTCCCCCTTGTCCGGGCAGTTTGATAGACTGATCACCAATCCGATTGGATGGGAGGGGGGCGGTTCTGCTCTGCTCCACTCTTCGCCCCCTCCCCACCCGCTCTCTAAAAAAATAAAAGTATTGAATCTGGCATCGGGAGCATTTGCGCGAGTACAAATACTCGTGCAAATGCTCAGTATCGGTCCTGATACCGATACTGGGACAACCCTAATTTTTATCTATCAAAAAGTGTTTTCCAGCGCTAAATCTTTCACCTTATTTCTAAATTGCTGCATTTGTAAATTCCAAAAGCCAATATAAAGGAATTGTAGTGGTAAAAAAAAAGCACTTGTGGGTTTAACCAATCTTGTTTTTTTGTACAATTGTCCTTTAAGGGGGCATGGCATGGGGGTGTGTCCTATGCCTGCATACTTTTGCTGATAGGTGTCCCTCATTCCCATCTCAAAAAGTTGGGAGGTATGGATTTAGCTCATTCTTATTGATAAACTCAAACAGAAGTTGATGATTTTTTTCCATGTGTAGTAGACTCTTGTGTGTTTTTTCTTTATTATTATTCACAGATACCCCTGAGAGAGACATCCGATAAAACAATGGCTACAGCTAAAAATAAAAATATATATATTTTTTTATTGGGGATCAAATCGCAAATTTGTGCAGCTTCAGCAGATTGTTGAGCAATTGATAACATGAACAGGAGCTTACTTTGATGGCTATCTTCTAAAGATACTAGAAGCCGGATTCACATACATTGGCACATCTTTATGCCGGCATGGCGCATTTTATTTACGCTACGCCGGCGTAACGCTGAGACGGAAGCATGGAATTCACAAAGCAAACGATCCCCCGGCGTAACATAAAGTTGTCGGCGTAAGTCAAAGTAGGGGGAAGTGGGCGTGATACATGTAAATGAAGCGTGACCCGATGCAAATGATGGCCTGAGCTTCAAACAAGTACTATGCGTCGTACCTTGGGACGCATCCCAGTGCGCATGCTCATAGTCATGTCGAAATAACTGCCTAATATACGTCAAATCACTGCCTACGATGTGAACGTAAACTACGCACAGCCCTATTCACATACTACGTAAACAACGTAAATTTCAACAGTGTTCGTTCCCTGGTCCATACCTTGACTTTACGCCGGACGTAACCCTTACGCAAATCGCTTAAAACATGCGACGGGCGCAAGTACGTTCGTGAATCGGCATAAATATGCGCCCACTCTACACCGGCGTAGGAAAGTTACGTCGGTCGGATGAAGTCAGTTTTTTGGCGTATCTTGGTTCTATGGGTACGGCGCATAGACACGTCGGCGCATATTTGCACTTACGCGTCGTATCTCGAGATACGTCGACGTAAGTGCTTTGTGAATTCGGGCCTATGTGTCTGGCCATTATGCCCATAGGCGTGCGCATGGGGTGTGCCTGGGCACACCCTATTGCCCAGGCACACCCAACACACCCCAGGGCTTTTTTGCTGGCAAAATGTGTGAGATTTCTTTTTCTCTCACCTCTGGTAGCTGAAAGTGGGACTATTTGTCATGGAGGATGTGTAACTCCTGTGGGAACTGCAGCCACTGGCTGCGGAGTAATCAGCCGCATTTTTCCGATGCTGACTCTGTAGTTCCAGCTACATCATCCCTGTCAGCTGAATATCACTCCGCTGCCAGCTGTCAGAGATGAAGCATGTGAACTTCAGAGAGCATCAGAAAACTCCTGACTGCTCACTTCACAGCTGTGGCTGCACTCCTCACAGGAGTTACTCACCACCCTATCCTCTGTGTGCCAGAAGACAGCTTTCCAATCTCCTCTCTGATGCAGCATTTGGCGGGAAACTGTCTCTCGCCTCAGGTTCCTGTGTGGCTGAGTCAGTCGGGGCTTTCAGTGCCTTCCACAGCTCCAGTACAGGTGGGAGGAGGAGCAGGAAGAGGAAGAGGTCATCACACAGTGCAGCCATGATCTCTTTCCCCGTCCAGCACACAGCACAGCTCTCTCTGGGGATGATGAAGATCTGAGGAGAGATTGCAGCATTTTACCTGTAAGTACCGACCTCCTCTGCCTTTTCCACTATACAACTCAGTGCTGTAAACCGGCCCTGTACTTTGCAGGTTTACTGACAGAAAAAGTAAAATTCTTGAACAGGTTAGAAATTCCTGGGACTTCTGAGGACTTACACAAATGTTTTCCACACACACATTATATTCTGTTAAAAATGTTTTTTAATAACGCATAATGTGTGTGTGTATATGGAATACATCTATGGAGCAGCTCAGAAGTCCCAGGAATTCCTAACCTAATCAAAAACTCTTATCATAATAATACAGCCCAACTCCAGGACAGTAAAAAAAAAGTCCAGCCTTGGGGCCCTTTCACACGTGTGCAGATGAAAAAGGGACATACATTGGTCCCTATCAGATCGCGGGTGTCAGCGGATGAATAACCGCTGACACCTGATCTCGCCCGCCTCTGCATTCCTTTGATTCTGCAGATGGAGGAAAACCCTATTTTTCCTTCCGTCATCGGATTGGATGATCACAGACAGACGGTCCGTGTTCATCCGATCCCCCCCCCCCCCCATAGAGGAGAGCGGAGAAAAGACAGGGCGTTCCCTGCACAGTGTGCGGGGACCACCCTGTCATCCGCCGGCTCAGTGGTGATCAACGGAGCGATCCCTGCTGAGCAAGCGGAGGTTCACGGGGCGGATCATTACTGATCTGCGCCGTGTGAAAGGGCCCTTACAGTGTGTGGGGGAGGGGGGTAACCTCTTTCACTTACCCAATTTCTCTTCCTTCACCGAAATGCCTTGACTTCATCACATACCATACTGGGACATTAACCCTGTATGCTATGATGGGCAGGCTGGAGTGTGACCACAGCCAGTAATTTAAGACCCCTTTCCTACTAAGGCATTTTTCAGACATTTTAGCAATAAAAATAACGCCTGTAAAGTGCCTGAAAAATTCCTCCTCCAGTGTGATATCCCAAGTACTTTCACACTGGGGCAGTGCGCTTGCAGGACATTAGAAATAGTCCCTCAAGCAGTATCTTTGGGGTGGTTTGGTAGCGATGTATACACCGCTCCTAAACCGCCCCATGCCCATTGGAATGAAAGGGCAGTGCTAGCGAAGTGACAGCAAATCGCTTTGGCAGCGCCACAACATTGGCGGTTTTAACCCTTTCTTAAGCCGCTAGGCCGGAGTTAAAAGTACCCTGCTAGCGTCTGAAGCGTCTTAAACAGCGGTAAAGCGCCGCTAAATCTAGCAGCACTTTACCGCTAAAGCAGCTTACACCCTGATGTGAAACGGGTCTAAAAGCTGAGGGGACAAGTCGCAGTAGTGGAGGGGGCCTGCTGGAGCAAGTCCAGTTGAGCAGGCATTGCCTTAATTTCAGTTTGGGTAAAGCCCTCCCTGTAACCGTGTTCAATTAGTGGCTTCGCTTGCAGCCAATCTGCTAAAGCACTAATCAGTGTATTCTGACACTGGGGGGGTCCCCCATCAGAATACAGTGTACCAGCATCGCTTGTGTAGATACAAGCACCCGTCAGCTAGTGATCTGAAAAATCTGTACACGCATAGCAACTTTAGGCCTGGTTCACACCTATGTATTTTTTTTATGCGTTTTCAGTTTTTCAGAAACGCACTACAGTCCATGTAACATGGGTTCCTATGGATGTGGTTTACATCTGTACATTTTATGGAAAGTTTCAGGGACCAGCAGGTTGTGTTTTTGTTTCCATAGACTTCAATGGATCAAAAATGATACGCCTCCGCAAATTTTACAGGCAAGTGCTGTATTCACAAAGCACTTGCTCTATAAGTTGTGTCGGCGTAGCGTAAATGGGCTGGTGTATCCGCGCGCAATTCAAATTAGCAGGTAGGGGGCGTGTTGTATTAAAATGAACGGTGACCCCACGTAAATGACGCGCCGAATGAACTGCGCATGAGCCGGCCGTGGACGTATCCCAGTGTGCATGCTCCAAATCACGTTGCAAATAGTCACTGAAAACTATGTGAACGTAACTTACGCCCAGCCCCATTCTGAATCGGCTTATGTAAACGGCGTAAAATGAAAAAATTTCAACGTGGTCCCGACGTCCATACCTAACATTGGCTGCGCCATCTTTTTGTTGGAATAACTTTACACCTGAAAAAGGCCTTACCTAAATGGCTTATCTTACTGCGACGGCCGGGTGTACGTTCGTGAATCGGCGGATCTAGCTAATTTACATATTCGACGTGTAAATCAACGGAAGCGCCACCTAGCGGCCAGCGTAAATATGCAACTAAGATACGACGTCGTAATACAATTACGCCGCTCAATCCCGACGTATCTTGTTTTCTCAATACAGAAAAAAGATACGCGGATGCATTTTAGAAGTTACGCGGCGTATCTCGAGATACGCCATCGTAACTCTTGATGAATCTGGCCCTATGCATTTATTATTTTTTAATAAAAAGGTGAGCGAAGGCACTTGGGTCAGGCAGGCACATAAATGGGTGGTTTTATGTACATATATGTGAGTGTTTGTGTATATACAGTGTGTGTGTATATATATATAATACACACGCGCATTTTTGTGTTTGAGTTTTGGGGTGCACACCCTAATGCAATAGGCTGCGCACGCCTATGATTATGCCATTCCAATATGTCTCTGTGTGGAGGCAGCCATCTTGGTGGAGGAGCAAGGCTTTGCTTCCACATGTCAGAGGTGCCTCTCCACCACAATGAAAGATGATCTGCTGACTGGTGAGGTAATATTAAAGAAATGGCCGAGACTTGTGAAAGAAGCCCAGATCCACAGAATGAGAAAAGCAGAATCGGGGGGGGAACCTTGTACTGCAGGCCATCAGGTACATGTGTACTACTTAACCACTTAAGGACCTTGGGTGTTTTTCAGATTTGGTGTTTACAAGACTAAAACAGTTTTTTTTTTTTGCTCGAAAATTACTCAAAACCGCCAAACATTATATATATATATATATATATATATATATATATATTTTCTAACACCCTAGAGAATAAAATGGCGGTCATTGCAATACTTTTTGTCACACCGTATTTGCACAGCAGTCATACAAGCGCACGAACGATAAATGTGACCCAATTTTTTGGTATATTGTGAAAGATAATGTTAAGCCGAGTAAAATGATACCCAACATGTCACGCTTAAAAATTGTGCCCGCTCGTGGAATGGCGTTAAACTTTTACCCTTAAAAATCTTGATAGGTGACGTTTAAAAAATTCTATAGGTTGCATCTTTTGAGCTACAAAGGAGGTCTAGGGCTAGAATTATTGCTTTCGCTCTAAGAATCGCAGTGATACCTCACTTGTGTGGTTTGAACACCGTTTTCATATGCGGGCGCTACTCACCTATGCGTTCGCTTCTGCACGTGAGCTCGTCGGGCGCTTTAAAAAAAAAATTTGTTTTCTTATTTATTTTAATTTATTTTATTATTTTTTGCACTGAAAAAAAAAAAAATGGATCACTTTTATTCCTATTACAAGGAATGTAAACATCCCTTGTAATAGAAAAAAGTATGGCAGGTCCTCCTAAATATGAGATCTGGGTTAAAAAAATAAAAATAAAAATTGTTTGAAATTTGAAAAAATTACATTTAGAAATTGTTGCTTTAAGAAGCATGGACGAAAGTGATGTTTTGACGTCGCTTCCACCCTGCTATGCTATGGGGACGGGTGGGGGCCATCTTGCCCTCACTCGCATCCCCACACACAGGACCCGATCGCTACCGGTGGCTCCAGTAAAACGGTGATCTTGCGGCGAATCCGCCGCAGAGACCACCGTTATCGTTAACAGGACCGCTCACACTAAAGATGGATATCTCTTTAAAAAAGGACGTATATCTGCGTGAGCAGGTCCTTAAGTGGTTAAAGTGGTAGTAAAGGTTTGTTTTTTATTGTCTAAATAGGTTCCTTTTAAGCTAGTGCATTGTTGGTTCACTTACCTTTTCCTTCTATTTCCCTTCTAAATGTTTTTTTTCTTTGTCTGAATTTCTCACTTCCTGCTTCCTCATCAGTAAGCTGTTCTGGCTGACTAACCCCCATCCAGAACGGCTCGGATGATGGGGGCAAGCCTACTGAGGAGAAACGGGAGGTAAGAAATTCAGAGAAAAAAAAAACATTTAGAAGGGAAATAGAAGTAAAGGGTAAGTGAATCAACAATGCACTAGCTTAAAGGAATTGTGAAGGTACAATTTTTTTTTTCCTTTACCTTAGTGCAGTCCTCCTTCTTCTCTATCTGCAACGTAGAGAGCGTCCTGACTCTCCTGTAGTCCAAGGGAGGGGGCGAGCATGACACTCCACACCAGGAAGAAAGCTTCACATTACAGTGGTGAGTTACAGACAGAAGAACAGGAAGTGAGGATTTCTCAGAAGAAATAAGGACATTTAAAAGCAAAATCGAGGGATGAGGTAAGTGAAGGAGGACTGCACTAAGGGAAAGGAAGCTATTTAGGAAAAATAAAATGGAAACCTTTACAACCCCTTTAAAGTGGTAGTAAACCCCCTTGGTCATGTCTACTTACAGGTAGGCCTATAATAAGACTTGTCTGTAGGTGAATCGAATAGCTCATAAACGTGCACCGATTAGGAGATATTCACCCTGCATACAGCCACTGACATCATTGTCACGTGTGCTCTGAAGGTCCAGCAAACTTTGCCGGTGCATTGCCATGAAATGAGATTTGCCATGGAATGAGATGGTCCGCCTCCATCACATTCTATTGGCTCACTCATGTCACGTGACCTATTTAAACGTCAAGTATTGACGCAAACATCAGTCACAGCTAGGCTATCATAGGGAGAGGATCCAGCTAGGTAGCCAATGCTAGGTCTACGCTAATAGCGTAGACTCGCCCCGTTCCATGAGCCCCGTTCCATGAGCCTTAACGGGGGAGTAGAGCTGCGAGCACGGGGGACGGGGAAGAGCTGCGGGCGTGGGGTGTACTTAGCGCTGGCGGGAGGCACGCTGCTGACATAATAGCCTAGCTGGATCCTCTCCCTATGATAGCCTAGCTGTGACTGCGAGCACGGGGGACGGGGAAGAGCTGCGGGCGCGGGGTGTACTTAGCGCTGTCAGCAGCGTGCCTCCCGCCAGCGCTATCGGGCAATCACAGGGAGAGGAGATCCTCTCCCTATGATAGCCTAGCTGTGACTGATGTTTGCGTCAATACTTGACGTTTAAATAGGTCACGTGACATGAGTGAGCCAATAGAATGTGATGGAGGCGGACCATCTCATTCCATGGCAAATCTCATTTCATGGCAATGCACCGGAACTTCAGAGCTTTGTGCCAGAAGCGAGGGCCCCCGCACGCATACTCTGGCCAATCAAATAGCCAGAACGAACCCAGAAGATTGGGGGAACATGTCGGCTTTCTCAGCGGTGACAGTACATCTCTGGAGGCCTTCATTCCAAGGTGACTATTTCATAATGTGCTAGTATGCGTTGCATACTAGCACATTATGTCATTGCTTTGCAGATGTGTTTTTATTATTTTACAACAACTGTGATTTACAAGCACTTAAAAGTGGTTGTAAACTCTCACATATATCCCCAGTGAAGTGACTGGTCTCAGGTGATACAGAGTTTAACCACCTCAATACAGGGCATTTTTTACCCGCTTCCTACCCAGACCAATTTTTAGTTTTTAGTGCTGTCGCACTTTGAACGACAATTGCGCAGGTACACAATATAGAGGGATATGCCTTGTTCATAATTCATGTCTGAGGTTTACAAATACTTTAAAGTGACACTAAACTCTGGTTTAAAAAGACAAATAATCGATTCAACTAGTGCTCAATTGCTCTGAGCCTCCTCCAAATATCTAAATGACTTTGTTTTTGCTTTTAGGATCTGACTTCCAGTTATAAGGTGGCTACTACTATACAATCTCTAACAAAGTGAGTACACCCCTCATATTTTTGTAAATATTTGGTTATACCTTTTTATGTGACAACACTGAAGAAATTTTACAGCTTGTATAACCGTGTAAACGACGCAGGACTACTGCCCTCTCTCCTGCACTGCTCTATCACCATAGGTAGAGTCATACATTGCATGACTCTATCTGTGGTCGCTGCTAACACCCTCTATTTAGGTGCCCGGCCCATTTTCAGGCGCAGAGCACCGGAATTACCAGTGTTTTTTGGAAGCACCAGATTAGAGCCATAGACTCTAATAGGCACCCAAAACAGTGAACAGCGGGCTGATCGGCACACTGGCAGCATCTGATGTGGCACAGAAGCAGCAATTGATCAGCACACTGGTAGCATTTGATGGGGCACAATAGTGGCAATTGATGGGCACACTGGCAGCGTCTGATGGGCCAGTGTATTCAGTGTCCACTCCAGTCCTGAAAGACTCATCTGATCTCTGCTGTAAGTACAGCGTCCTGACAGCACCCCAAAAAGCCCTTTTTAGGGCTAGTCCATTAGTCTGCTTTTTTATTTTTTTTCTCTATAATCTAATGTGTGTTGCTGTGGTTTACAGAGAGAGAGAGAGAGAGAGAGAGAGAGAGAGAGAGTCATTTTTGGAGTTAGATAGAGCAGGCAGGCAGGCTAGTCAGTTAGAGTTAGTGCGTAGAGGATATATATGCATCCCAGATGTTGTATATATATTTATACACTGTATTGAGTTTAGCTAGACTAGATCCGCTCTTCCTAATATACTGACAGCCTGTATAGGGCTAGTACATTAGTCTGCTTTTTTTTTTTTTCTGTAATCTGCCTGTGTGTCAGGCTCACAGCGTATACTGTGCCCACTTGCCCAGTGCCACCACTCATATCTGGTGACACAGTAGATTACATTAAAAAAAAAACACAATTTTGACTGCAATAGAATAGCAGTTAGTTGTCTGCAGGTGTGTGTGTCAGGCCTACAGTGTCTAATCTGCCAACTTCTGCCAATGTACAGTGCCACTCATATCTGGTGTCACAGTAGCTTGCACGCATAGTACAACTAAACTAAATGACAACTAAAAAAAATGACAGGCAGAGGCAGGCCACCCCGCAGGGGCTGTCGTGGTTGTGGTGCTGTGATTCCCTTTGTCCCTAGAATAATGCCCAGTGTTCAGAGGCCACATACCCTGAACTCGAAAAGTTCTGAGGACATAGTTGACTGGCTAACACAGGACACCAACAGGACACCCAATCTTCTACAGCTTTTGCTCAGAACCTTGACGCACCATCCTCCTCCAGCTCAGCTTCGGGCACCTCTCAAGTTACCGCTCGCCCGCCTGCCGCCACCACCAACACTAGCACCACAGCTGCTTCACTTGATCTGTCAGAGGAGTTATTTACATATTAGTTGGAAGAAATGAGTGATGCACAACCATTATTGCCAGAGGATGTAGATAAAAGGGATATGTCTCAGTCAGGCAACATTACACACATGGACGTACGGTGTGATGATGATGATGATGATGTTGTACCCGCTGCTGCTTCCTTTGCTGAGTTGTCAGATACAAGTGAAATGGTTTCGCAGACGGTCCTACTCCTCCACTGTGTTTCCCAGTAATCTCTTCCCTTCTTCTGACCGGACAAATGTGTTCCATATTGACCAAGTTCAATTATATTGCTCTTTCCTGTGTTGGGCCGTTAATACCAGGTCCTCTAAGACCCCCACATTTCTCACCCTGTTGAGCCATTCAGCAATTGTTGGGGTGCTAGACCTTTTCCAATTTTTCGCTATACAGGCTTTAGCCTCATTAACCATATGGCATACTACCAAATTTTTATATACCAGTATAGGTAATTGCGAGAGATGCAACAGGAAAAAGTCTGGGTCATCCGGCACTGGCCATGCCGCCATTTTTTTAGATTTTTTTCGTACCTCTTGCCAATAATGCCTAATTTTAGGGCATGTCCAGTATATATGAAGCAGAGTACCTCAATCTCCATTGCAACTCCAACACCGGTCTGTAACCTCAGGAAAAAACCTTCCTAATTTTGCTGGCGTATAATACCACCTGGTCAATAATTTATAGTTTGATTCCTGCGTTCTGGTACATATTGATGTATTTAAAGCCAGATATATCATCTTTTGATACTGGACTGGTGTACAAGTCATATTAAGGTCCCTCCCCCACTTATTTGCTGGCATCTCATAATTCTCTGGTGGTGCTATTAGCAAGGTATATATCTCTGATATTATTCGATTGAGGGATTCCTTCCCATTACAGTATGTTTCAAATGTAGTCAATTCCTGTTTAAACCTACTTATTGGTCCCAATGAGTCCAAAAATTGTCGCAGTTGTACTGCCTGCCAGTATTTTATTTCAAATGAGTACCCTGGTTGCATCAAGGCCGATATTGTGGGCCATGTTTCTGATAGCAGAAAATGTGATACCTGGCTATGGTCCCTCTCTCTGAGTTTCCGGAAGGCTCCTGCTTCCATCCCCAGTCCGAAACTTGGATTTCCCAGTACTGGGTATAGTGGGGAGTATTTTGACGAAAATTTAGGGTTTTGGCAAAGTTTTGCACTTATAGACAACGTTGGTCCTATAAAAGGATGTTTAAGATGTTCCGGTAGATTTGCGTAGCACCAAGGTGCCCTGCCCAAAGGTCACTGGCTCATCTCCTGCTCCAATTCTATCCCTAATTTAAGGTCTTTATTAGGGTTGTCCCGATACCACTTTTTTAGGACCGAGTACAAGTACCGATACTTTTTTTCAAGTAGTCGCCGATACCGAATACCGATATTTTTTTTAAACGTGTCCCCAAATGCAGCCATCTCCCCCCACATATTGCAGCCATCTCCCCCCACATATTGCAGCCATGTCATGTCCCCCCACATATGCAGCCATGTCATGTCCCCCCACATATGCAGCCATGTCATGTCCCTCACATATGCAGCTATGTCATGTCCCCCCACATATGCAGCCATGTCATGTCCCCCCACATATGAATCCATGTCATGTCCCCCCACATATGCAGCCATGTCATGTCCCCCCACATATGCAGCCATGTCATGTCCCCCCACATATGAAGCTATGTCATGCCCCCCCCACATATGCAGCCATGTCATGTCCCCCCACATATGCAGCCATGTCATGTCCCCCCACATATGCAACCATGTCATGTCCCCCCACATATGCAACCATGTCATGTCCCCCCACATATGCAACCATGTCATGTCCCCCCACATATGTAACCATGTCATGTCCCCCACATATGCAACCATGTCATGTCCCCCCACATATGCAACCATGTCATGTCCCCCCACATATGCAACCATGTCATGTCCCCCCACATATTGCAGCCATGTCATGTCCCCCCACATATTGCAGCCATGTCCCCCCACATATTGCAGCCATGTCCCCCCACATATTGCAGCCATGTCCCCCCACATATTGCAGCCATGTCCCCCCACATATTGCAGCCATGTCCCCCCACATATTGCAGCCATGTCCCCCACATATTGCAGCCATGTCCCCCCACATATTGCAGCCATGTCCCCCCACATATTGCAGCCATGTCCCCCCACATATTGCAGCCATGTCCCCCCACATATGCAGCCATGTCATGTCCCCCCACATATTGCAGCCATGTCATGTCCCCCCCACATATTGCAGCCATGTCATGTCCCCCCACATATTACAGCCATGTCCCCCCACATATTGCAGCCATGTCCCCCCACATATTGCAGCCATGTCCCCCCACATATTGCAGCCGTGTCCCCCCACATATTGCAGCCATGTCCCCCCACATATTGCAGCCATGTCCCCCCACATATTGCAGCCATGTCCCCCCACATATTGCAGCCATGTCCCCCCACATATTGCAGCCATGTCCCCCCACATATTGCAGCCATGTCCCCCCACATATTGCAGCCATGTCATGTCCCCCACATATTGCAGCCATGTCATGTCCCCCCACATATTGCAGCCATGTCATGTCCCCCCACATATTGCAGCCATGTCATGTCCCCCCACATATTGCAGCCATGTCATGTCCCCCCACATATTGCAGCCATGTCATGTCCCCCCACATATTGCAGCCATGTCATGTCCCCCCACATATGCAGCCATGTCATGTCCCCCATACCTCCGCCGCTGCTGCAGGGTTAATCTCCGTGTAACACATACCTGCGGCGCCATGTAGACACGCGATTGGACGGATCTGTCCAATCGCGAGCAAGGGGGGAGTGTCTATGGACGTATCCGTGTATAGACACTCCCCCCTTGCTCGCGATTGGACGGATGCGTCCAATCGTGTGTGTCTATACATGGCGCCGCGGGTACTGCATGTTTACAAGGTGCACGGGTTTAGCGGCGTGCGGGGGGGGGGGGGGGGGGAGTATTCTATTTTGGTATCGGGGGTATTTGCGGGAGTACAAGTACTCCCGCAAATACTCGGAATCGGTCCCGATACCGATACTGGTATCGGGACAACCCTAGTCTTTATGTCTATGCCAGTCTATGACTCTTTCCAGGTGAACTGCTTGATGGTATTTCGCCACATCTGGGACTGCTAAACCCCCATAACACTTGGGTAGAGTCATTTGATTTCTGCTTATCCTTGGTCGTTTATTGGCCCAGATAAATTTAGTAAAAAGCGTGTTTACTTGTCTAAAATAGGCCTCCGGAGTTCCTATTGGTATAGCTTGAAACGGGTACAAAAATTTTGGCAATATGTTCATTTTAATGGCATTACAACGGCCAAACCATGAGTGAAACCCATGTTGCCATTTATCTACCGTGTTTCACCGAAAATAAGACGTACTCCGAAAATAAGCCGTAGTGGGATTTCGACGCAAGATAGAAATATAAGACACCCCTCCGAAAATAAGACGTAGCGATGTAGTGTCGAATCTCCGAAAATAAGATGTAGTGTCGAATCTCCGAAAATAAGATGTAGTGTCGAATCTCCGAAAATAAGATGTAGTGTCGAATCTCCGAAAATAAGATGTAGTGTCGAATCTTGTAGTGATAGGCGTGTCGTATGCGGCGCGGCGCGGTAAACAACACGTCATAGGTGTATGTTACTGTACTGGTGCTCAGGAGCTGTGAGGAGAAGAACACTCTGTAAAGCAAAAAGATTCTCCCAGCATTGACCAGCAAACCCCTCTCTCACCCCACACAAACAGATCACCCCAGCTCCACTGTGCTCCACATCAGCTTTGCTGGCCTATCTTTTTGTACAAGATGAGTGCAAAAAGAAAGAGTTATTCTGTTGAGTACAAGAAAGGAATTGTGGAGGACTCCCGAGGCAAGAATCTTACGGCTTTTTGCAAAGAGAAGAAGTTGGATATCCGAATGGTCCAAAAATGGCGTGCAGAATACGATAATCTCAGTCTACAGGTGGACAGAGGAAATGCTAAGAAGCGCAAGTGTGGTTCAGGTAGGCAACCTTTATTTTCTGTAATAAAAATAAGACACCCCCCGAAAATAAGCCATAGTGTGATTTCTTGAGGAAAAAAAAATATAAGACGGTGTCTTATTTTCGGGGAAACACGGTAGTAAGGAACATACTACTTTGTATACTGATGGGAAGTTTATCAAGAATACCTTCTCTAGTTTTGATGGTATATTTATCTCTAGATATTTCATTGCTGAACCAATCCACTTAAAATTTAATTTGGGTTATATATTTTGATGTACTTTTAAGGGGAGGGCTACCCCCATCGCTTCCGATTTTGCATAGTTGATCTTCAGACCTGCTAGTGTCCTGTATTCTTCCATTTCCTTCATCAAATTTGGCAATGGAACCTGGGGGCATGATAATGAGAACAGCAGGTCATCTGCGTAGGCAGAGATTTTATATTTCTGATCGCCTATTTGAAGTCCCTGTATATCTGGGTTTTGCCTAATTTTGTTCAAGAGAGGTTCTAATGAAAGTGCAAACAACATTGGGGCTAGTGGGCATCTCTTGACGCGTTCCGTTTGAAATTGTAAATCTTTCTGAATAGATACCATTTACTTTTACCGCAGCTCGGGGTGCTGCATATACTCCTGCTATCCAACCCCGCATCTGTTCTCCCAATCCCATTTTTGTTTCAGTACTTCGTACAAAAAACGCCAACTAACCCTATCAAACGCTTTTTCCGCATCCGTACTAAAAAAAATAGAGGGCGTTTTTGTTTTGTTTGCGTAATATACCAGGTTGAGAGCCTTCACGATATTATCCCTAGCCTCTCGGGTCGGGATAAATCCGACCTGGTCTCGATTTACCATTTGATTTAGCAAAGGCTGAAGACGGGAGGCAAGCAGTTTAGTAAAAAGTTTTAAATCGGGCGGTAGCTCCCGCACTCCGCCGGGTCTTTCCCCTCCTTCGGGATTACTGAGATGTATGCCATAAGTGCCTTCGACGGCAGTGCGTTAGCCCGGCCGATCTCACTGAATGCCCTTATCATATATGCCCCCAGTATTGGAAAAAAACATTTGTAATATTGGATCGAAAATCCGTCTGGACCCGGGACCTTCCCCTGTTTAACTGTCTTCATCACTGTTTCTAGTTCCTCTACTGATTTAGGTATTTCTAGTTTTTTACAGTCTGGTGATGATAACCTGGGCAGAAAGAACAGACCTTCAGTGAGATCAGTGAGGACGAGGAACGGGACATGAGTAGCTCGGCATTAAAATGCAAATGGGGTCTTTCATGCTGTCGTGCCTGTTGAGGGACCCTCGTATAAAAAGGCCGATTATGGCACAGACACAAAAACCCCTTTGAGATGCTGTGTGTCAATCTTGGTCCTCAGTAGAGCTGCAACTAACGATTATTTTCATAATCGATTAATCAGCCGATTATTTTTTCGATTAATCGGATAAAATCATTAAAAAAAAACGTAATGTGGAATTTTTTCGTTTATTTAACAGTAATAATGAAAAAACATGTTACACTCAAACGGCAAATTAAAAAACTTTTAACATTAACATTACACATCTTTGCAGCAGTACTATTCCCCCCGGGAACACCAATGCTGGGGCACTATTCCCCCCCGGGAACCCCAATGCTGGGGCACTATTCCCCCCCCGGGAACCCCAATGCTGGGGCACTATTCCCCCCCCGGGAACCCCAATGCTGGGGCACTATTCCCCCCCGGGAACCCCAATGCTGGGGCACTGTTCCCCCCCCGGAAACCCCAATGCTGGGGCACTATTCCCCTCCCGGGAACCCCAATGCTGGGGCACTATTCCCCCCGGGAACACTAATGCTGGGGCACTATTCCTCCCGGGAACACCACTGCTGGGGCACTATTCCTCCGGGAACACCAATGCTGGGGCACTCTTCCTCCCGGGAACACCAATGCTGGGGCACTCTTCCTCCCGGGAACACCAATGCTGGGGCACTCTTCCTCCCGGGAACACCAATGCTGGGGCACTCTTCCTCCCGGGAACACCAATGCTGGGGCACTCTTCCTCCCGGGAACACCAATGCTGGGGCACTCTTCCTCCCGGGAACACCAATGCTGGGGCACTCTTCCTCCCGGGAACACCAATGCTGGGGCACTATTCCTCCCGGGAACACCAATGCTGGGGCACTATTCCTCCCGGGAACACCAATGCTGGGGCACTATTCCTCCCGGGAACACCAATGCTGGGGCACTATTCCTCCCGGGAACACCAATGCTGGGGCACTATTCCTCCCGGGAACACCAATGCTGGGGCACTATTCCTCCCGGGAACACCAATGCTGGGGCACTATTCCTCCCGGGAATACCAATGATGGGGCACTATTCCTCTCCCAGGAACACCAATGGGGCACTATTCCCTCCCCAACCCAGGAAAACCAATGTGGCACTATTCTCTCCCCTCCCCCAACCTGGAACACTAATGGGGCACTATTTCCCCCCCCCCAGGAACACCAATGGGGCACCCACCCCCCGGAACATCAATGATGGGAGTTAGAAGGATGGGGAATTGTTATACTAGGCATCTACTCAGTGTACTGTTACTGTGCGTGTGCAACTGTAAACTAGACTGTGAAAGGTAGAAAAACCTACCTTTCACAGACAGTGCAGCTCGGCTCTCCTCACGGCTGCTTCTAGCCTCTGTTCCCTCGAGGCAGCAGCGGACGGGGCTGAGATCAGTGGGGAGCTGACGTCAGAGGAGAGCCGAGGAGAGGTGTGGACATGCGGCGCAGACGTGCCTCGTAATACGGCGGCGCCTGTTATCACGGGACAGGAGGCTTTTTGAATGGGCGGAAGGGCAGGCGGGCAGTCGGAAGGTGCGGACCGACTAATCGATAATGAAAATCGTTGACAACGATTTTCATTATTGATTATTATCGATAATATCGATTAATTGTTTCAGCTCTAGTCCTCAGAGACATTTAATATCAAAAACACACTCTCTACTATTTTCTGGTGTTGACCCTAGGGAAGATAATGCTGCCAAACACTGGATGAGAAAACTTGATCTGGATCTCTCACTTAGTGACTGGACCCACATATTTAAATACATACATAAAGGCTCAATGAATGTCTTAGCTCAAGAAAATGGATATAAGCTTTACTCAAGGTGGTATAGGACACCTTATATAATCCACAAATTCCACCCTTCAACCCCACCTATATGCTGGCGCTGTAAAAACTCGATAGGAACTCTCCTACACATCTGGTGGGATTGTCCCCTTATACAAGCATTTTGGAAAGAAGTACACCGTATTATCTCCCTTATCACCACTTTTTCCCTGGAGTTTACGGCAGCACAATACCTACTTCATCATACCGCCTTACCTCATTCTACTTACAAAAACATTATATTAATACATTTAATAAATGCAGCCAAACTGTGTATCCCTACCCATTGGAAAGACACATCTCCTCCTAGCTTGTCTGAATGGTTCCAACGGATTGACAGAATAGCTGAAATGGAAGACCTAATTCTACAGGCTAAAGACTCTCCCACAGAGTTTTATGAAAAATGGGCTTGCTGGACACTCTTTACTAAAACTGATGAATTTTAATATCGCTTCAGCCTTCCTCGAATCAGACTTGAGGTGATAATTCTTTTTTTTATTTTTTATCTTCCCTTCCTTCCTCCCCCTCTTACCCTTTGTTTATTAAATTTCTAATTTAATATTGTTATTTTAGATTCATTCCATGATTTCCAATTTTTATTCTCTTGTTTTTGTTGCCCCAAAATTCGAAAACTATTGATGTATAAGTTAACATTTACTTTAATTTTACTTTCAAGATATTTATTAATTATATAGAGAGCAATACAGATCAATTCACATCATTACAACATGGAGAGCTTAATAAAGATGCATTGACAAAATTAACAGGATTGACAGAATTGAAATGAAGGGAATCATAAGTACACTATTCCGACATATGTTACTATAGAAACTGAGATAATAATAAAAAAAAAAAAAAAAAAAGGAAACAATAAGAGGGGATAAATGAATATAACATGGGGGAGGAATAAGGTAGGGGGAAGTCCAAGACCTCCAGTCACTAGCACCCCTAAAGGGAACTTACTGTGCAAGTGAAAGGGGTCTCGGAGAAAAGAGAGGGAAGAGAAAAAAAAAGGGGGGGGGAAGAAAATGTGGATCCTCATCAAGGAAAACAGCATCTATATAAACATAAAGAAGTAGGTAAACAGAAACGGAATAGTGGAGCACTCAAACCACAATGGATTATAATAACCATCAATACAATGATATGTAAGAAAGCAAAAACTAAAAAGCAAGAGCTTCCATAAAAACTAGAAGATAATAATGAGAAAGAAGGTAAGTAAGAAAAAAGGAGAAGGAAGAAGGAAGGAAAGTGGAGGATAAAGAAAGACCATCAATGAACTCTCATGCGGCTCATCATAGAGGTAATGTAACACCAGTCGTCCCTACCCCGATATACTTAGCCCAGGGCTCCCAAATTTCGTTGAACTGTATCGAGGTGTCTAGTAAGGAGCTGGCCATTTTTTCTTGGGACATGATCCATGAGATTTTACGTTTGGCGAAAATGACTGGAATTTTTGGGAGTTTCCAGGCCTTAGCAATGGTAATTTTAGAGCCAAGGAGAATGAAAAAAAATAGTCTCTGGGAGGATTTGGGGATATTGGAGGGCATAAAATTTAAAAGAGCTAAAGAAGGGGATTTCGAAATCCTAAACCCAGTGACTTTAAAAAAATAATATGAAAAATTTTGTCCCAGAAACTCCGAACTCTTGGACAATCCCACCAGATGTGTAACATGGTGCCAGATGACTTACAGCCCCTAAAACATAATGGGGAGACCGATGGAAAAATCTTAGCAAGTCTGGCAGGGGTTCTATACCATCTCGAAGCTACTTTAATACTAGCTTCTGAGAGAGAGAGATATTAAGGATACCCTTAAAGGATCTAAAAAAAGATCTGTGCCAAGAGTCCAGGTTCCATTCATCAAATAGGTCAGTTTCCCAGGCAGTCATATAAGGGGCCTTCAAGGTGGATTTGGCCAGCGATGAGTAGATAATAGAGACTCCGCCCCTAAGCTCCTCCAGTTGGCCACACCATTGTTCATAAGGTGTAAAAAGGGGAGGAATGGGTTTAGAGAGCCAAATGGAGTGAAGAAAGTGTGAGATCTGAGAAAAGCGAAATCCCTCAGATAATGGTAAGTCTAACTTTCTGACACATTAATTATGGGTAAGAGGACCCGCTACTGTAAAAAAAATGTCCGATTCGGTATAGGCCCTTATCCAGCCACCATTTAAATGCTCTAATATTCATGCCCGGTTGAAAATCGGGGTTGTGGAAAATATGTGCTAGTGGTTTACACTGAGAGATCAAAGCAGGGAGTTTTCTAAGTTCATCCCAAAGAGTCAGAGACTGTGACAATGCGGGGGAAAGAATAGAAGGGCGAGACTTAGATGGACACCATAAGAGAAAATCCAGGGTATAAGTTGGAATAGCCTGTCTCTCCATATCTACCCAGTCTGGTTTGTTGAACTTAGCATAAATAGTGGAGAGTTGGGCCAAGCGTGCTGAGCAATAATACCAATGAAAATTCGGGAGCCCCAGACCCCCTTCGGTCCTTAATCTAAATAAAACACTTTTAGGAAGTCTATGACCTGCTGTACCCCAAACAAATTTGGCGATTTTACTTTGAAAGGAGCGTAAATGATCCCTCCGCACTGAGATCGGAAGAGAGCGGAATAAGTATAATAACCTGGGGAGCAATGTCATTTTTACGGAATTAATCCTACCTAGCCAAGAAATTTCAATACCAGACCAGTTCTTGAGATCAGCTTCTAATTTTCTGAACATGGGAGAATAATTCGCCTCATACAACTGTTCGAATTTAGGGATAAGATTAATTCCCAGGTATCTAATTGAGGACTCAGCCCACGTGAATTGAAAAGAGTTCTTCAGCTGATTCACTACTTCCTGGCTAAGAGAAACATTAATAGCCTGCGATTTAGCATAGTTAACTTTTAGACCTGATAAGTTAGCAAAATCATCCAAAAGTTTACAAATGATCGGCAATGAAGTTACAGGGGATGTGATGAATAGGAGGAGGTCGTCTGCGAAAAGCCCACATTTA
Source organism: Rana kukunoris (assembly GCA_029574335.1). Taxonomy (NCBI): domain Eukaryota; kingdom Metazoa; phylum Chordata; class Amphibia; order Anura; family Ranidae; genus Rana; species Rana kukunoris. The sequence goes on from JAJQKJ010002271.1 coordinate 72,173, forward strand.
TGGACCTTTGGGCCGCATTTCACTCCCGCTATATCTGGGTTGGAACGAATTGCTATAGCGAGAGATTCCATCGCGATAGCAAAGATAAGTGGGGATAGCGGACATCCCTGACGGGTGCCCCTTGCTATGGTGATCGGTTCCGAATATAGACCCTGAAGACGAACTTTAGCAGTCGGGTTGGAATAGAGGGACCCAAGCAGGCCTAAGAATCTAGGACCAAAGCCCCACTTCTCCAGAACTGCAAACAAATAAGGCCACGAGACAGAGTCAAACGCTTTTTGTAAATCTAACGACAAAAGCATACCAGCCTGCCTAGAACCTCCATCCCACCCCGACTGCAGGATAGAAACGATATCTATAGCCCTACGAATTTGGTCAGGCCCCTGTCTATTCGGGATGAATCCCACTTGATCTTTGTGTATATATCTCCCTATAAAGGATGCTAATCGGACAGCTAAAATTTTAGTCATGATCTTGAGATCATTATTGATCAAAGATATTGGTCTGTAGTTACTAACTAAGCTAGTGTCCTTATCAGGTTTGGGAAGAACTGTGATAAAAGCCATGTTCAAAGAAGGATCTAAAGGGTCTCCCTTAGTCTTGGCGTTAAAAAATCGGGTCAAAAACGGGGCTAATAAATCAGCGAAAGATTTATAATACAACAGTGGGAAACCATCTGGGCCTGGTGCAGAACCACTTTTAGAGTGTTTGATCACATCTAGCACTTCCTCTACTGAAAAGGGAGCCTCAAGTGTTTCCCTGTGATCAGCCGACACTGAAGGAATCGGGATACTCTCTAAGAAAGAAGTAATGGCTGAGGGGGTCTGAGGTTTGTGAGAATTATAAAGGTTTTCATAAAATGTAGAGAACGCCTGCATGATAGTAACGGGATTCGTAGTAGGGTGCCCCCCATCTATTTTGATCTTGGGAAAGACACGGGAGCGGATACGAGGAGAGAGCTTGGTGGCAAGAAGTGAGCCAGCCTTGTCCCTCTGGTAATAGAATCTCGCACCAGACCATCTAAGACTCTTCTCGGCGTTAGCGGTCAGTGCTAAGTTAAGTTCCAAACGAGCTTTGTCTAAAGAGGAGATCGGGACATTGGAGGGATTTTTTTTATGTTCCGCCTGTAAGAAAGTGAAGGCTTTATCCAATCTCTCGACCTCTATATGTCTAGCTCTCTTAAGGCGAGAAGAAAGTTGTATGATTTTACCCCTAACAGTAGCCTTATGGGCCGCCCAAAGGGATTCCGCAGAGACCTCCCCAGTATCATTCAATCGAAAGTAATCTAGAATGGAAGCTTCAATCTCGGATTTGGAGCCAGGATCCGAAAGCAAAGCCTCATTCAGTTTCCAATGGAAACATGTTGGAGTAGAAAAGTCAGTTTTAAGCGACATTGTAACTATCGAGTGGTCTGACCAAACCGTGTCAGAAATGTAGGATTTTAGAACCGAAGGAATCAGGGCATTTGAGACAAAAAGATGATCAATTCTAGCGTATGAGAGATGAGCCTGCGAGAAATGAGTATAATCTATCCTAGAAGGATTCAACTCTCTCCAGATGTCGGAGAGGCCCTGTTTAAAAATTAACTTAGCAATTTTAGAACTTGCCCTAGTGGGACGTATGTTTTGAGCTGAAAGAGGTTTTGACTTATCCACTCCTAAATCGAATGCGGTGTTAGAGTCTCCACCCATAATAACTAGGCCTTCCAAATGAGGTTCAAGGGTTGAGAAAAGGGATGTAAAAAACGTAGCTTGACCTGAATTAGGGGCGTAATATGATACAAAAGAAAAGAGCTGGTCATCAATGGAGCCCTTAATCAGGAGAATCCTACCCTCACCATCCCTAAATTCAGACTTGAAAGACAATCTACACTTTTTGGAGAAAAGAATAGCCACCCCCCTTGTCTTATCTTCTGCACTGGAGAGAAAAAAAAACGGATAATGAGCGTGAATAAACTTGGGCCTATACCGGATCGGAAAATGTGTTTCCTGAAGAAAAAGTATGTCTATGTTTCGGGATTTCATGGAGTCAAGTACCTTTTTACGTTTAGCTGGAGAATTTAACCCCCTGGCATTATGGGTAGCTACCCTCAGGAGGGGAGCCTGTGTGGTATCAGGAGCCATGGAGCCTAGGGACGAAGACTGCATCTCTCACATCGTCACTTACCCAGAAGTCTCGGGGGAGTCTTGATGAAGGAACCGGGGCGACTGGCGTAGGCGGTCCTTTAGGTATGAGTCTTACGCATGAGGTCCAAGGAACATCTGAAAAGAAAAAAAAGAAGAGAGAAAAGAAGAAAAGCAAGGAAGAAAAGAAAAAGCAAAGAGAACTAAAGAACACAACAGACCTTTGCATACATCGGGAAGAAATCCTCCCGAAGCCAGCAAAGACACAAAACCAACCCATACTAAAAGTATGGAGTTGAGACCCAACCCAAGGGTAGGAAAAAAAAAAAATCCGAACCTAGGGAGGGTGAGGGCAATGCACAAATACCGCAGCATCAGGACACTTCAACGTTAGTAGTGCTAAACAATAATAATAAAAAGAAAATGGGGAAACAATAATAAAAATACCTCAAAATTACCCCTACCCACCTAAAATAGGAAAAAAGAATAAATATGAGCGGGAGTTCGCTCAACCTGCTTGTAACCTCAATAATTAAGGCGGAGCAAAGGGTTTTAGTATTCTCATCGCCGTAGGGCGAATGCAAAAGGAGCCCTGAGACAAATCAAAATTATTTCAACAGTGAAAAAACACACAAAAAAAAAAAAAAACTAAAAATACAAAATTTCTATCGCACTCAGACCCATACCAGTCCTACTGAGAATATAGTAAGTGAGACCACATCAAAGGAATCCTAAGAAGCAAGAAGTCCCAATTAAGCATAAAAAAACAAAAAAACAAAAAAGTCTTCAATTGGGCCTAAAAAAGACCCCGAAATAAGACACACTAAATATAGGAGAGGTCACGGCGGTCTAGCGTCCTTCGCCCTCTTGGTCTTCGGTTTGGTCCAGACGTTTGAAAGGGGGCTCATCGGAGGAGGACGTTTCGAAGCACCCGATCCGGAATCATCAAAGTCCATCAGAGCCTCTTGAGAGATTAAGTTAAGACTAAGCAAAATTTTCTCGCCTTCCTGCAGATTGCGAAATGAGTAAGATTTTCCTTTAAGTTCAAATTTAAGAGCAAAAGGGAAGGCCCATTTATATTTAATCCCTCGTTGGGTCAGGACCAATAAAAGAGGCTTCAGGGATCTCCTTTTCTGCATGGTCAATGGTGACAGATCCGCAAAAATCTGGATAGTATGTCCGCGGCATGTTAAGGGGGATTGCGTACGACTGAGCTTCATCACTTCCTCCTTGATCGAGAAAAAGTGGGGTTTAACCACAATGTCTCTGGGCAGGCCATCTTTCCTCAGAGGGCCCAGTGATCTGTGCGCACGATCAATTTCAAGTTTCTGAGGGGGGATGTCAGGCATTAGTTGTTTCAAAAGATCCTGGACCACAGAGATGGAATCCGTAATAGATTCTGGTATCCCCCTAATACGAAAGTTCTCTCTCCGTGACCTGTTCTCAAGGTCATCCACTCTGGATAACGCTATATCTAGCTGGTCCTGTAGGACTTGAATTTGATCTGAGTTTTGATTTGTTTTGGACACCGTTATATCAAGTTTATTTTCAATAGCTTCCATACGTGACCCTAGCATCTGGAAGTCCTTTCTGATGTCCCCTGTAATTTGTGAGGCTGTTTGGGAAAAGCCCCTGTCCAGCAAAGCTGTGAGATGAGATAGGAGGTCTGGGACAGTAAGGATGGCTGCATGAGCAGCTCCAGGAGAATCTAGCTGAGTCCTCCCTGACTCCATGTTAGGCCCCAAGGGAGAGTTTGCCATCTCTTCCAGCGTCTGCTCCAGGAGGGACTCGGTAGAGGCAGGAGAATGTGGGGTACAGGGGATTCACCTGATATTTTAGGTGTAAAGATTAGCGTGGCAGGGGCTAGAGGAAGTCTTACCCTGGGAGTCTCTTCGGGACCCGGAGTGTGCGGAAGCATGGCGCCCGCCATCTTGGCTCCGGAGCGCTCCTCTTCCCTGCTAAATTGCAGCCTCAGATCCCTCTGGGATGATCCGCCGAACATCTGCGGGTTCCCCAGAAGCTCCGCCAGCCGTAGAGGGTATGGGGGTGGGAATCAGGCTCCTGTGTCCCCTGCTATTGTGTCCGTTCAGCTGCGGTGGTGCGGAGCTCCGGATTCAAGCGTCCATCACGGAGCCCGCCGCGCATGCGCCTCTTTACTTTAATTTTAAACAAAAATATGTACTGATGTTGTTGCTATTCTTGTTTTCTCTCATTTGATATTACAATTCTGCTACCTATGTTACTTTATTTTATCTACATTTAATTATATGTTTACTATGTTATTTATTCTGAAATACCAATAAAATCTTTTAAACAAAAAGGCTGAAGGAATAACGACCTGTACTAGGTGGCTACGCTATTAGACCCCCGGTATAAGCAAAAAGTGCCTGCAATGTGCCCTAAAGTCCGAAAGGATGCAGCAGTTCCAAAATAAATTAAAAAGTATGCTTTACACAGCGTATAAGGGTGATGTCACAGCACAACGGGAATCTTAACAGGGGAAGAGGTGAAAGTAATCCTCCTCCTACCATGACAACGCCGGCAAGGACAGGACGCTTTACAGACGTGTTGTTGATGGAGGACATGCAAAGCTTTTTAAGTCCTACGCATCCACAGCCCTTCAGGGTCCACCCTCAGAGAACGACTTGACCGACAGGTAGCAGACTACCTCGCCTTAACTGCAGATATCGACACTCTGAGGAGAGCGATGAACCCCTTGACTACTGGGTGTGCAGGCTTGACCTGTTGCTTGAGCTATCCCACTTTGCGATAGAACTTCTGGCCTGCCCCGCTTCAAGTGTCCTTTCAGAAAGGCCCTTCAGTGCAGCAGGAGGTATTGTCACTGAGAAGAGAAGTCGCCTAGGTCAAAAAAGTCTAGATTACCTCACCTTTATTAAGATGAATGAGGCATGGATCCCGAAGGGACTGACAGTGGGCAATACATACTAAAAAAGGCCTGGCCATGATGAGAAGCGCTTGCCTGGGGCTAAAAATGGTCTACACGCTGCTGTATTTTATCTCTGCATGTCGGATGACTTATCCGCCACCAACTAGGGTTCAAGCCGCAATGTTTTAGTGCACTTTCTGCCTGGAAAACATCAGCGGCTGCAAACAATACCTAATTTTTCAGGCATGTGTAAATGCCTAATTTTTCTGGCCTCTGGTGCTGCACTGTAGCTGCAAAAACAAAACAAAAGGCACATACATGTGTCAACCCCTTGTGATCCTTTGTTACCTTGTGGTGAAGGGGCTTGCCACCTCAATGATGTGTTGGCAATGGCAATGTTGGCACCCCCAGGCATGACAATGGACAATGTCATTGTGAACCCCAACCAAAAGTCGTTAACATTCACGGTCAGACCGCAAGTGCTACCGTGCCCCGGAAGTGCCCAAAAAAGAGGACCGACCAAGCATCTTTTTTCCATCTCCCGGTTCCTAAAATCTCCATACACCGGCCCCCCTGATTGGGAACAAGAACAGAGAATAAACTGTTTAGAACAGATTTTTTTTAATAATTGAGAGCTGCTGGGTATTTTTTGGCATGTTACTGAACACGGGTTGTGCAAATGGACTGTTTTGTGCGTTAAACGGGGTTTGGGGTCTGTCCTGTGAACCCTAACCCTGTCTGTAACCCTAACTCTGTCTGTAACCCTAACCCTTACACTACCTGATCGATACAACATCACCTGAGGTTTAAAAGCACATTACCAACAATTTAGGAATTTTAATGTTATTTATGCCCCTTTATGGATTAAAACCCCGACTCTGCGACTCTATGTAATTTCCATGGGATTTTTGCCATGGATCCCCCTCCGGCATGCCACAGTGTGTGTTGAGTCGTCGCCTTGAAACAACTTTTCCATCACTATTGGGCCAGAAAGAGTCCCTGTGGGTTTTAAAATTCTCCTGCCCATTGAAGTCTATGGCGGTTCGCACTTTTACGAACATTTGCGGAAGTTCGCCGATCGCGAATGGAAAATGTTATGTTTGCGACATCACTGTTGCTAATGTAGTGCTATGCCCAAAGGTGCTGCTGGATTGCCCAAATTCTTTCTGTGCAGAGGCAGCCAGGCACTATTGGAGAGAGATCATGCAACTACCACCTATCCAATCCACCACCAAAAATCTCATCTGCAGACCAATGGCGTCCAAATCATCTGCAGACCCATTGGAGCCAATCATCGCAGACCATTGCAGACCAGAAATCCACCATTGAATCATCTGCAGACCAGAAACTGTCCACCATTGGAGAGAATCATCTGCCGACCAGAAACTGTCCACCATTGGAGAGAATCATCTGCCGACCAGAAAACTGTCCACCATTGGAGAGAATCATCTGCAGACCAGAAACTTTCCACCATTGGAGAGAATCATCTGCAGACCAGAAACTGTCCACCATTGGAAAGAATCCTCTGCAGATCAGAAACTGTCCACCATTGTAGAGTATTATCTGAGAAAGAAACATACTTCTTTCCATGAAGCACTTCCACTCCCTTGAAATAAGTCGCCTTAAGACAATAGATGTGAGTAAGTACTTGCATTAGTAAACATGGGTAGCAATACAAGTACGGTATCGGTCCGTATCAAATAATGTATCACTTTCCGTATCACGTACAATACCTAATTGTATGTTGGAAGCAACCCTCTTCCCATTGACAACTTCCAAGAAGGCATTTGATTTATCAGATTTCCCCAAGAATTTGCGGTATTTTGGCCCATCCATTTTCTTCCTTCCACAAATATCCTAGTATTATGCTCCAATACAACATACATTAACAGAATACATGCTTTACTGCTTGGACTGTACCTGGATTTTTGGAAATGGTATTTCTACCAGAATTTTTTTGGTGTTGAACCCAAATATTACATTTTCGTCTGACCAGAACACCATTTGATCCATGGGAGACTCACCTTGACACATTGGCAAAGCTCAGCGATCTTTATTGGCCTTGGCAGTAAGTTTCGCGAAATTCCCTGGTTTTCATGACATTGTGAATTTGTTTTGTTGTCAAATGCAATACAATGGCCCAAATTTGTCACAATATCAGCAATGGCCCAGATTCACAAACTTATGCGCGACTCATATAACACATTTACGGCGGCGTAAGTGCAAATGTGCACCGGCAATGTTGTGATCCAGAGTGAGCCCAGATCCACAAACACATGGGCTAAAACTGGCCACCCTATGCCGACGTAGCTTGCATACGCTGGCGTAGCATGGCGCACATCTGGGCTGGACGCAGTGCTGCTCGCATTGATTAGGCATTCAAACATGCAAATACAGCGATTCACGAACGTGAGTGTGCCCGACGCATGCTACGCGAGGTGCGTGTAAGTTGTATGTCCGGCGTAAAGTTATTCCCAATAGATGAGGTGCACCCCCCGGCAACAGACATGCAAAAAGGTCTGCACCAGGGAACACAAGCCGGTGTATTGTGCGTTGGACGTGTGTCTGGCTGGGTGTACGTTAAGTTCATGGCATATGTGGTGATCTGGCATGGTTGTGAGCAGGCACATAAGGGTGCTGTGAATGCGTCCACGTCACAGCGACGTCACGGCGCATGCGCAGTTAGTGATACACCGGGCGTAATACACTGCACCATGCTTGGACCATCATTTGCATGGGGTCACGCCCACTTTCAACTACGCCGGCCTGCGCCCCCGAAACCTACGCCACGCTAACGCAGTGTTGAGAGCAATAGCTCGCTGAATGCGATGTGTGCCTCTCCGCACTACGTTGGCGTGGCGTACGGCCTTTGCGCTACGGCGGCGTAATATGCGCCTTGCACTCTGTGAATCTGGGCCAATACATTCCTGCAACTGCTTCAGAGTTGCTGTAGGTTTCTTGACAGCCTCTCTGACCAGTTTCCTCCTGGCTCTTTCATCCAGTTTGGAGCGATGTCCTGGCATTGATAAAGCCTTTGTACCCAACTTCTGACTTGTGCCTGCACACAACTTTATCCTGGAGACAGGGGTGTATCAGAGGGAGATTCGAGAAGTAAACAAGTGGCTGAGGACCTGGTGTAGTAAGCAGGGGTTTGGGTTCATAGAGAACTGAGCCGACTTCTCAGTTGGTCACCAATTATATATAGAAGGGACGGACTGCACCTAAATGAGGAGGGTGCAGATCTGCTGGGAGTGAAGATGGCCAAATAAGTAGCGGGTAAGTAGTGAGCGCGGAACATATTCCATAGGGTAGTATTGGAGGCATTAGTGGTAGGTTGACAAAAACACATAAACTCAAGGTAAGTATAGTAACAAGTCCTAGTTACAATCTCAGAACACCCAATAAGAGGATAGTTTGCGACCAGTCTAAACTACGTGGTATGTTCATCAATGCCAGGAGCCTGGCAGACAAGATAAGTGAACTAGAGATAATGATGTATAAGGAGGATCTGGATTTTGTGTGAATTTCAGAGACCAGGTCCAACGGCTCTCATGATTGGCTGGCAACCATTCAAGGGTATACCCTTTATTGCGGAGTTAGAGAGGGTAAAAAAGGGGAGTAGTATGTCTGTATATCAAGAGTTAATGTGAGAGATTACATCACTAAGGGAGCTAGGGAGGAGGTGGAATCCTCATGGTTAGAACTCCAAATGGATGAAGCTAAGGGGAAAATAATACTGTCTGGGAGTACACTATAGGCCCCCTAACCTGAGGGAGGAGGGAGAGATGGACCGCCTATCACAATTTGGATTAGCGGCAAGGATGGGAAGTATTATCATAATGGGGGATTTTAATTATCCAGACAGACTGGGTGGAAGGGAACCACGCATTCGTCTAATGCCCTGTACATACGGCATCGATGAATCCGACTGATGGATTTTTTTCATCGGATATCCATGAAGCGATGACTTTCATCAGTCGACCTACACACAGTCGGCCCCACTCCACATGGCAAGGTCGGGCGCTTGCCCCCCCCCCCCCCCCGCCCCCCAGTAGTAAACCAGTGCCATAATTTTCAGCGGGCAGGTAGCAAGGTGGCAGCACGGCGAATGAAATTAGAGCCGCTCTCTCTTCTAGCTCCGCTGGCAGATCCGGGGGAGATATACAGTGCAGACAGCCTGCGACTCTCCTCTCCCTGTCCCCCGATCGCCCCCCCTCCCCGTCTGTCAGCTGGACGCCCCCCTCTGAAATCTAATGGTGGGTGAGTGCCGTGGATGGGTGAGAGCGAGCAGGCCAGGCTGAGGGAGTGGTGGTGGCTTGGTGGGAATTTGATATAGTGTGCGGCTCCACCACCTAAAAGTGCGGGCGGTTCCGCTGACGGGTGTCAGGTGAGAGAGCTAGCGGGCCGGGCAGCTGGGTGGCTTGGCTTGGTGAGTGTCTGAGCCTAAGCGAGTGCTGACCAATCGGCAAGCTGTTAAGCGGGATGGAGCAGAGAGAGAACATCATCTCAAACCGCCTGCTCAGTAGCCCCCCTCCTCTCTGTGTAGGCAGCGCGGGAACCAGAAAGATTAAATAATCTCTCTGCTGCCTGACAACCCTGGCCCCTGACTCTGGGACACAGCAAGGGACAATTGGAGCAGGCAAGTGACAATCCGGACCGCAACATTGACAGGCGCCGTGGCAAGTGACAATCCACAATGTGTCACAGCAGGCAACGTGGCAAGTGACAATCCATAATGTGTGGCAAGCGACAATCCACAACATGACAGGCCATGTGGCAATGAGAATCCACAATGTGTGACAGGCGCTGTGGCAAGTGACAATCCACAATGTGTGACAGCAGGCCATGTGGCAAGTGACAATCCACAACATGTGGCAAGTGACAATCCACAACATGTGACAGGCGACGTGGCAAGTGATAAACATGTGGCAGGCGATGTGACAATCCGCAACGCGTGGCAGGCGATGGTGGCAAGTGACACACTCGGGGCTCAAACTGATTCTGCATTATGGTGAGTTGAACCATTTCATTTTGTATAACAATGTAATAATTGAAATAGGTCCAGTAATGCAGGGTGCTGCGCAATGTAAAGGGGTCCAGTGATGCAGGTTGCTGTGCAATGTAAAGGGGTCCAGTGATGCGGGGTGCTGTGTAATGTAAAGGGGCCCAGTGGTAAAGTGTGTTGTGTAATGTAAAGGGGTGCAGGGTGCTGTGTAATGTAAAGGGGTCCAGTGGTAAAGTGTGCTGTGTAATGTAAAGGGGTCCAGAGGTGCAGTTGTGGAGAGGGGGTACACAGTAGGGACAAAGAGATATTGAAAGATGCAGGGGGCACAGTGGGTGTTTTTTACATTTTAACGTGGGGGGGGGTAACCCCTGCTAGCGGTCGATGAAAGGGGTAAAATGCGACTGTGTATCGCCGCTGCCGAAGTGTACATGGCATAAGGCTCGCCAGTTCCTAACGGTCTTGCAGGACAATTTCATGGGTCAGATGGTAGACGCACCAACTAGAAATAAAGCGTTACTAGATCTACTGATTACCAGCAATACAGACCTGATCACTGATGTGGGACTATGAGGCAATTTAGGAAACAGCGATCACAGGTCAATTGGCTTCAGTATAAGTCGCATAAATCAAAATATAAGGGGAATACAAAGACACTGAACTTTAAAGGAGCCAACTTCCCTAAACTATGAACCTTGCTAGAAGGCATAAATTGGGTTAAAATCCTACTAGGAACAAAGAACATGGAGGAGAGAAGGGTTTGCTTTAGGAGCATATGAAAGCAGAGGTCCGCCTAAAAAAATATATTAAAAGCCAGCAGCTACAAATACTGCAGCTGCTGAATTTTAATAAATGGACACTTACCTGTCCAGGGTGCCCGCAATGTCGGCAGCTGAAGCTGAGCAATCGCTCGGCTCTCGGCTGCCCGCGTCGCCATCCTCGATGAGGGAATCAGGGAGTGAAGCGTTGCGGCTTCACTTCCCGTTCCCTACTGCTAGTCGCGCGGCATGTCCTCATTGGTCCCCATTGTCTCCTGGGACCAGTGTGTTTCTCAGAAGACAGCGGGATTGGGGATGGGAAGGGGCATGACTCCCACGGAAGTCTATGCCTGGAAGTGGGTGCAAATACCTTTATTATACAGGTATCTGCACCTCCACCCCCCTGAAAGGTGCCAAATGTGACACCGGAGGGGGGGAGGGTTCGGAAAAGTGGAGGTTCAGTTTTTGTGTGGACCTCCACTTTAAATAAGGGCATTAGCCAGTGCATCCAATTAGGTATTACATTTAAAAAAAAGCTAACAAAAGTCCTGGATAGCTTAACTTCAATGTAAAACTGAAAATAAAAGCAAGGAAGAAGGCCTTCAAAAAAATTCAAGGTTGAGGGATCATCATAAGCTTTCAGACTTTATAAAGAATGCGACAAGAAATGTAAGGGTGCAATTAGGGCAGCTAAGATAGAACACGAAAGACACATAGTGGAGGAGAGCAAAAAATCCCAAGAAAGTATAAAAAGAGTAAAAGAGGGGAGGACAGACCATATTGGCCCCATAAAGAATGAGGAAGGGAGATGGTAAAGGTATTAAATGTATTCTTCTCCTCAGTCTTCACAAGGAAATCGAGGGGCTTTAGTGACCAAAACTGAAGTGTCTATTCTCATGACACATTACAGGAAGCACCCTCATGGCTAACAGAATCAGAATTAAACGTGGGAATTACAGACCAGTTAGCCTCAGTGGTGTCTGTGCTCCAAATTTTTGGGGGGAGCAAAGAAACAAAAAAAACACATCAATTGCAGCCTTACTGTACCCATCAATTGTCGCCACTGTGCCATCAATTGTCGCCACTGTGCCATTCATTGTCGCCACTGTGCCATCACAAGCGCAGCTACTTTTGCCCCGGGGGGGTTTGGTTTTGCCGCCGTGCCCGTAAAATGCCGCCGTTTGTTCCCGTAAAATGCCGCCAGTTTGCCCCCGTAAAATGCCGCCAGTTTGCCCCGTAAAATGCCGCCAGTTTGCCCCGTAAAATGCCGCCAGTTTGCCCCGTAAAATGCCGCCTTTTTGCCCAAAAAAGAAAAATGGAGGGCCATCGTTCTTGTTGTTTTTTTTAAATTTTTTCATTTAATTAAAATTATAAGTTATTTACATGAGTTAGTTTTTGGGCCAGCAGAGGGACGGTTGTTTTGTCTTTGGTTCTGACCTTTTCATAGGCTTTTTTTCGGGTTTCTTCTTAGCC